>NMRA01000327.1:191631-318683 GCA_002633005.1 Phoronis australis
TATGACAAATCAACTCGCAAAACCTCAGGTACTTTTGTAAAAAATTTTCATATTCGTCTTTGTTACATTATGCCAAAACTAGGCCTTTATATCCAAAATCCTAACAGCGCTTTTGAGATTGATGACTAAATATCAAGTTTGGAAAGTTTCAGTGAAATCCACCATGCCGTTTTCGAGAACTCGTGTTCCTAAGTTCAAATAAAGTCGCTTAGCCGAAGCCGAGAAAAAGCCCATTAAACTGGGACGAATAAAAATCTCAAAATCTTCGGTTAATTATTCGGTGAAAACTTGTTTTCGGTACACATTACCTATACAAGCCTTAACTATGTTAGGTATTTCAACATTCACTCACAATGTCAACTGATTTTGTAGTGTGTAATTAACTTAATTATCATTAAAGTGTACTGTTCCCAGCAAACTCTTACTATTGTTTACGACCTACTTTTCTTCTAAGTAGGTCACAGTTCTTAGCCTGTACACATCACGTGATGGGAGACTGATATGGAACCAAGTTAGAAATGGATAACAAAAATCGAATCGGTGGTTAAAGCATGTCCTCAGCATGAGATCGAAACATCGAAATGTCAATTTAGTAATTGAATTATGGAATTAGGGTGAGGATTTGTCTCTTTTCACAGTTTGCTGTGTTCATGACCACAGAGACTTGAGGCGACTCGTAGCATTCGTTTTCAATGCCACCGGTCATATGCATGTAGACGCACAACTCCGTTAGGATCAAAACTACGTTTTGTCTTTGTTTCCCCCCGGCACCATTCTATCATAAGTATACCTCGTTGACTCAATGTTATGGCAACTTTGTTCCTGGCGGGAAATTCAAGTTGATTATAAGCTCTTTAACCTTTGACCTCAGATTAGTAGTAAACAAATATCCACGTGGTTCTGCGGTTCCAAGGTGGTTCTGCTAAAACTTTTTATCTCGCCATGTGGTATACATTTTCTATTTGAACTTTCTAGAGAATGAAGATAAAGGTATTTGCTAAAACACGTAAAATATTGTAAAAATGGCCAATTTTTGTGAATAAGGTTTGAGATTTCTTTAACTAACTCTAGCAAGTGATGTCATCAGTCAAAGCAGTCTTGAGTGTAGTAACACCAAGAGATGTCACCAGTCAAAGCAGTTTTGAATGTAGTAACATCAAGTGATGTCACCAGTCAAAGTAGTCTTGAGTGTAACACCAAGTGATGTCGCCAGTTAATGCTATCATAACATAAAATCCAAGAATCCCACATTTTTCATCCATCCACACAGCTTTTTTAATGATGGCCATTCTTTAAGTTCTGTCTAGGACTAGATTTCTATGCTGCAATGACAAACACTTGAAGCAAAGTGCATCACCTTTTCAAGGTTGCCAAGCATCAACCTAAACTTGGCACATCATTGCCTATTAATATCCAAAAGGCAGCAGATATTGAGTTACGCCAACATGTACATTTTCCAATATCACTTCCAAATAGCAACTATTAAAACATAAATAAGTTCAAGACTCACTCATCCAAACCCTTTTGTAATCTCTCCAGTTTAGTTAAAGCCTCGTCTCTCTCCTCATTGGCCAATCTCAGACGACCCATCACAGCAGCATCCCGCTCTTTCTGGGCTTTGTATATTTGTTCAACCAGCTCTGCAAGAATATTTTCCAACTACAGTAACAACTACTGTAGTACTAACCAGGGTTAATACAGTCATAGTATAACAACACGGGAAACTAAAACATTTGCCTAGACATAATTAACAAAAGAAAATACTTGGTTAAGGAATGCTTTAATTTCATTTTCATAAGCAAATGTAAAATATATATACAGACAATAATATTCTCTAACACATGTCGGATATCATGACACGAAGATTCTACTGTGACATCAAGAAGAACTACAGAAGTTGTTTTGTGATCATAGCAAGACATGTTCAGCACAATACCAAGAGAACAGAAGAGGTTCGCATGAAAAACTAACATGTTATGTTACACATATGACGTTGAAGTGTCACGTTCCAACATCTGTTAACTTCAACACACAAGCACAGACCGACAATTGGAGCAAAATATCCCATAATATATTTGAGTGAAAGCTACCAATTATTTAAAGACTGAGGCACATTTTGTTTTGAACATGTCAACTTATTCAGGATTTAAAACTCCTTGACACCATCTGTCACAATGAAACTGTGCTCTTACCCCCCGCCCTTCCAGCAATCCTTTCATCAATTTCCGCCTCCTTAGTCTTCTCGTGCAGCTTCAAAGCTTCCAATTCTTTCTGGGCTTCATACAGCCGGTCAGAGAGCTGGCAATGTTAACGAAGCAATGTTCAGAGAATCAGAGGAGTACTGCATCACATAAAAACACTTATTAGACGGTAATTAAAATCCAAATGCGTCCAATATATATGTCTCCATTCAGTCAGTTGGTCACAGTAAGAACACAATTATCAAAAGCACGGACTACTGTTGACATTCTTGGTCTGAAATTCACTCGTTTCATCGTGTTTTGTATTCATTATAGTGTCATCTTATTTATGGCACATTTAAAGGAGAGTACCACCAAAAAACAATGTATTTTATGTCAATTTAGATCGAGTAGTTCCACTCAATAACAGCAAGTTCAGTTCTTTTACCCGACACCAGATGAAGATACAGATGATGTCATAGGATCTACCACAGTCTGTTCAGCAGTTCACAAGACGCGTACTAGTGTCAGCTTATCACTTGTCTTCATCGTTTTACAATAAATCATCAAAATTCGATGCATAACCCTTACAAATACAGTGACCTTTTAAATAAATGAGATGTTTTATTTTGCTGTTACAGATTTATAGAAATTTTGAACGGAGAGTAGCCTACAAAGTTCAGTAAGCCAATTTATTGAGGCCTGTCGCAGGAAGTTTGGATCTGTTCATTGAAAAATTAGAATCATTCTTCCATAAAATACAGACAGGAGAGTATAGCCGCGTGTTGTAATTTTAGACTTGCGAATTTTTTCAGTTCTAAACACACAAAATGCTCATTATAACCCAGTGGCTCGAAACCCGATCAGGCCCGTCACTGACAGGAGACATCACAAAACATAAACCAGCCGAGTTAGTTGGCAGCCAAAGTTGAAAACTAAAGTTCCAGTCATGAAAACACTAGACTAGTGAACCAAAGAAATAATGGGCACGTGAATATTTTGGTGAATTGGCTGCAAAATTGCAAAGCTACTTATTCGTCGACGGGGCCACAGAGTCAGGTTCCCCCTCCCGAAAAAACGTTAGGACAAAAGGTGAACAATAACCATGATTCAAATAATGTAGATATATTTACATAAAGATTCCTCTAACATTTGACCATAGCATATAAAATCGAGTTATTGTTTCACAACAACTTTCTGTCAGCAAACACTGAAGCCAGTAATGTAGTATGATTTATTCATCGTTAGGCATTACAAATTGTATCTACTGTGACAGACTTT
Source organism: Phoronis australis (assembly GCA_002633005.1). Lineage (NCBI taxonomy): Eukaryota > Metazoa > Phoronida > Phoronidae > Phoronis > Phoronis australis. The sequence goes on from NMRA01000327.1 coordinate 195,093, forward strand.
AACCCTTTGTTTTAATTATAAACACTGGTTAGCGGGGTGAGAATAATTCATTTTGAAACAGAAGGGACTCTGTTAATAAAGGTCAACATGGCAACTTGCAATCCGACACGGATTTCACGCCCTCATACTTGTTATTAACGGCGAACTTTTCATTCTTTATTGCCGCAAGTCACTGCCAAAGCAATTCCGATTCTCAAGGAAATCAAGAAAACAATATACCCTTCCTCGCACTAGCGGGAACGATACACCCCACCATAGCGGCACATACTCAGCTGAAGAACCATTGACGTTGCTGCGTCACGTACTCACCTTCCTCACAGGTTAATTCGATATCTCTCAACACGGTGAGATCAACCGCAACAAGGTGATGTGGATATACACCGATTAAGATCATGGTAAAAAACAAATTAAATCGAGAGCATTCTCGTTTAAAGTACACGTGGTAAAATAAAATGTCAACTTTCAATAAAGAGGTCTGGATTAGTTTGTGACTTTTTCAATCACTTCTTACTTTGTGTTAAAAACACAACGTAATCAGGAACCCCAACTGATTTTACTGTGATTACTTCAAATATTTCACTACTAGCCAACATCAATGTCTATATAATTACAAACTTAAGTAAAAATCATCAACCACAGCACAGTGATAACATGTCAGTATGACACCACTGTCACTGTCTTGACAATTTATTTCATAAACTACTCCTAAAAAGTTTTGTGAAACCCCTTCCCAGTGTACGATTACCGAAATGAGCAGTTTTTACACTCATACGTGGCCGGGCGTACAATCCGAGAAAAATATGTGAATGCATGTGGATATGCTCGCCTGCAAGAGTCAATTAGTTTGCTGACATCACTCAGCCATACCTTCTTGTTCAAGTCCTTTGCCGCATCCAGTTCTTTCAACAGTGACGCTATCTGTCTCGACTGATCCACACTGGAGTTGAGTCCCCTTTCTAACTTCCTTGTAACACTTTCCAAATCTCCAATATTAGAGATCTCACTCAGTATCTGACCATCTGTCTTATGACCTTGTCCAGAAGTGGCTCCTCCTAATGAAGCCACAGCAGTGTTTGGTAAAATGTTGGCAGCTCCTGTATTTCCTCCTACAAATCCACTTTGATCACCAGGTGGCGCCAGAGGAATATTTTCACTGCCAGCTGCTAGAGAACCAAAGATAAAAAAACCACTTTTATTAAAGACTTTTTCATAAATTTAGGCAGCATTGTGTTACATTCAGTCAGTTATGCTAGTTTCAAAATCACCTCACATGTTGGAAAATAATTTATCAGAGCCTGAAATTAAAAGGGGACTGTAGTCAAAATAATGTTGCAGTTAATTGGTTCTAACATACAAATAAAACTCACATTTGCCTGACTTGCGTGCCAAACAAAAGCCAATTCGTATTCATGGTCAAAACACAGAATTCTGAAAGCGATCGCTGATTGGCTGATGTGTCAGTGACGTGAACGGCGGGGTATCGGCTGCTTTGCACATTCATATTTGAAGAGTTTACATCGTAATTTATCATTGTATCAATTGTCCTTATTTTTATTGTTTGCCACAGTGCTGTAAAAGGTTCGCTATGCCTTTTTGTATGGCACCTGGTTGCTCAAATTCTTCGAAAAAGGCGTCTTCTAAAGGAATGGTCATCGCATACCATCGCCGGGTTACCCAAGCCTTGGCCCAAAGCTCAGTGTATACTAGATATAGGCCTACAGGTTTAAGCCGATATGGGTAAAAATGTACAAATAAAATCTGACTCAAATAAATGTCATTAAAACTAAGTCATCCTTGAGTAAACCTAGGAACCAGGTTCCTAGAGTATACTAACTTCTGTATTTATCGGTGTTGGAAATGTTAGCGATCGTTCATCGGCTGCTGCTAGTAAAATTGTGATGTGTTCTCTTGAGACGGCTTTTTGCGATTACGTCACCTGACCTTTACCAGTTTCTTTTCCCCTGATTCTTTTATCAAGTGTTCATCGCTGACGGTACCTAGGTTGCGTACATGTTATAACAAATTATCGGAACTTGTTTCATTTAGTTTCAACTTTTTAGTATTTTTACACAAGCAAACCGAATTTTAGAACAACCTTGGTGCTGCGAAGCTGTCATCATGTCCCGAAAGACGTCTCAAATTTTTATGACATGGCGCGTGCTGTTTTTGAAACGGACGACACACTTCTTAGTAAAAAGGTGGCAAATTATGCTACCAAATGACGTTTATTTGATTGTTTTCCACTGAAACGGCTGCAACGAACAATGGGAGTGTCGGGTGACTACCAGATTTTGCATGCGCCACCGCCGGTCCGTTAGCTTTATATGTTGATGTAGCCTAAGTTTTACGACGAGGTGACGAGCATAACTGAGTCAACTATACCCGGGTAGTCAACGGCTGTCTGAAATTTCGGGGTTAACGGAGCTCAACACACAGTGGTACGATAGTCTTCATACAGCTACAGTCGGTAATTTACCAACCCTTCAAGTTTACAGAGCTGAGTATTAGCTGACAGCTGGCTGACTGGATGGCTAGAGTCCACATTGCCCTCGGCACAGTCACTGACACCAGTTGCATCGGCAAATTTTTGTCTGACGATGACGATGACTGGGTATCACTTTGTGTTGCCTCGGCTCAAACAGGTATCCCTTGTGACCCGACATTTCACACTAAAATTTCTTATTCCGACAATATGAAAAATGCTACTTGATTGCACGCTAACACAGGACAGTGACTTGGCCCCCGCCAAATACGTCACGAGACTAAGCAGCGCTCCAAGCCGGTAATTTTTTGAGCTTCGTTAGAGAATATAAGTTTAATTTTTGGTGTTGAATTATTTGTGAAATTTATCAACAATTCATAGAAAACTATCCAGAATTGATTCAGAATAAAATACAGTTCTCTTTTAAGGTATTGTATCACACACAGATGACTCAGTATTACTATTAGTAAATACAGGCTTAATAACTAAAAGTAAGTATGTGGCCACACGTTATTAATGTCCTTAATAATTGTTAACCACGGGTGTTTGGGAAAAAAGCAATCTTCTGCAGCCAGGGCGCGTGAGCAAATAGAAACCAATGACATGAAAACAACATTCTTCAGACAGTTAAGCTGCCTTCGAAACAAAAGTTGAAATTAATTTGGAAAAAAGTGAGGTAATAACCTTGAATTGGATTCAGATGACCTTGAACCTGGTGAGGAGTGACTTGTTGAGTAGGTGTTGATGTAGCAGTGGGGGGGAGAAAGGGAGGCATGTACATCCCCTGAGGAGGTGTGAAGGGGTATGCAGTGATGTACCCAGCACCTGGGGGACTTGCATAGGACATGTGTGGTGGTAGTGCTGATGGTGGCATGGGACCATAGGGGATGGGGTAGGGAGGCTGGGCAGGGAAGTGAGATCTGTTGTGGGAGGGAGTGTGGTAGGAATTGTCTGAGTAGCTGTCGTGAGCTGATCGAGAGCGTGAATGTCTGGACTTGTGGGGTCGCCGAGAACCTAAGAGAAGAAAAAAAGACTTCATATAAAGTACGAACATGACCAAGCTACAATCACCTACAATAAACTCAACTTGACACATGGTATAACCAAGAAATCAAAAGTGCAGTTTATTCAATTATTAAACCTCTAAAATGTATCCCAGACCAAAACAATTAAGGTCATTAAAGATTGCAGAGTACATGGCTTTAATAACCACATTTTTCTTTATCTGCTACTGAAGGAGAATTCAACATCAGATAAGTGGTTTTCAAACATTAAGAAAACAAAACAACCCTCAATATTTCCACCCAGGCTGTACTATGAGTTACTCTGGCCAGACACTGTCCACATCCAGGAAAAACACTGTTATTTGTAGTTTGTCATAATACACATTTGTCTCATTATGTGTAGTCCGAGATAAAACCATGTTAGACCCACTTTTTATATCATTGCATGATTATATTTTCAAACATGGATTGCATTAGAATCAGGTGACTGGCCAAGACATGCACAGCTAGTAAAAAATATTGAAGGTCACTTCAATTATATAGCTGGATGTAATACTCTGAAATTAACCGTTCCATGGTTAACACAACAAACATTATGGGTACTTAGCTAGATAGGTCATTCTAGTATTTGATATTAACTGCTTTACTTGCACATTAGATTGTCACCTTTATGTCTTGAATCCTTCCTTGGAGAGTCTGACACACTAGCCATGGTGTCACTGTCATGGCCTCTGTAAGCACTACAACATAAGGTACAAAACAACAACAGGTTATCGTAAACAAACTGGGTATAAACACGAGTAGTTAGAGCAGAATTAAACCAAAGATTTCTGACAAAGAAACAAGTTTTGCTCCAGGTCACTTGCTGCAATAAAATTGGCTTCAAATTGTTCCTTGGTCAAATTTGATGTCATTTCAGAGGTTCAAAGTAACTAATGGTTTGTTGTGTCTTAAGACCAGGGTCATGACCTGACCTTGTATGTCTTAGTGTGAAATGATTGTAAACAGTCAGTTCTTTCAGAGTCCAGAGATCATTATTGAGTAAGGAACATAATAAGACGTCAAGTTTTTAATGGTAAGTGGGCTAAATAAAAACTTGGTATTTGAAAGACATTAACAGGCTTAATGCCACTTTAAGTGAAGATTGAAACAGCCATGATATGGTACCAGACTTACTCTCTGAGACCCGCATCATGTACGTATTGATCCCCTGAGTCCCACACCATGTATGTTTCCACCCCCTGAGACCCACATCATGTACGTACCCACCTTCTGAAACCTATTCCATGCATGCATCTACCCTTTGAAAACCACACGTACTCACCCTCGGAACTCCACACTATGTAGGTACCTACCCTCTGAGACCCACACCATGTATGTACCCAAACTGAGACCCACACAATGTACGTACCCATCCACTAAGACCCACACCACATATGCATTCATCCTCCGAAAGCCACACTATGTACTGATAGTAATAGTCTTATAAAACATGCCTGCTTTTTGAGAACCAGTTGATGCCCACTATTCAGTAGAGAAAACTGGTTCTCAAAATGCATGCACGTTATATCAGATTATTACTGTACCTAACCTTCCAAAACTCACACGACACCCACTTTCTAGGTCTCACACCTGTCTCTACCCTCTCAGACCCACACCACACATGCACACACCTCTCAGACCCACACCTCATGTCCAGCCTGTAATCCAACTTACCCATGTGCCTCTTTATGAACACTCCTCGTTATAGTCTCTTCAACTTCTGACTCATTCCGGCGTCCGTTGTACTTTCTGTCTAAGTGGGCTCTCGGCAATCGTTCGTGAAGTTCATCATTGACTTCAGGTGAACCATACATCTCCACTAGACGGCTTTTCTCAAGTTTCTCTTCAAGTGACTGTCGCAAGGCCTTTTCCTTGTCAATTTCACGATCCCTTTAAAGTTAACACCCAATGCACTTATTAGCTTTTTTTAAATATGAGAACAGCCCCAGAAATGGCTTTCGCATTATATCCAGGTTATCGTTCACTCCCCTGCACAGATTCACAAGTAAGACCGAGCTCTGAGGAGTAGGAGACACCTTTGTACAATGGTCGAATGTCAGCCAGTGAAGCCAGGATTTGAACTCAAGTCTCGCACGCAGTTCTCCGGAGCTCTATTAGTCTCAGCATGTATGAAATATTTGAAAATTAAACAAGTTTAAAAAAAATCAGCACCATTTTATTAATTAGCACAATCGTTTAAATTCAGGATGGCATTTTTATGTTAGTACAATGGTAACTTACTATCTAGAAAAATCTGACAGATATTGTAACAAATTGACAAATGGTGTCTCCTTAACTACCTAAATCTGATGACTTCATCGTTATTCTTGAAGCAGATAAACTTCCACACACCATGAATCTGTGATATAGTTCGAGAATGGACCTGACATCAGAGTGAGTGATGTGCCAGTATAAAGTGTGCTTAAAACTTTGCATTTGGGCAGTTGGTCCGTGATTCACTTGATTAATAGCTTCTAGTAAATGTGTGCACGTGCCATCAGTCAATACGTCATGGTACGATTTCCACTTCAGCCAGAGCATTTTTTTTGGACTTGAATAACAAACTGATGTAAAGGAAAAAGTGACTTGGCATAGACACAGACTATTGTGAAATATCTATGGCACTGGAGTGCAGGTTGATTTCTGTATAAAGTGCCCAGTTTCCAAATCTTAGAGTCGACAATTGACAAGTGGGGTAAAATCCCAGCTCGCCATTTTGGATTTAATGTAGCTAAACTTTTAGTACTGAGTGACATCGCTGGCGACTGTGACACTTGGGGAGAGGATAGCTGCTGCGCCACTGAGGTACTGTAATATTTTCGGTGAATCTTTATGAAAATGTAAACCATCACTAGTTAATGTCAAAACACAAAAAGTCTGAGGGATTTATGATTTATGACCAATCAGTGTGTCTGCCTATGAAAACGGATATGTTACGTTTCCAGGCACGTAGGAACATACACAAATTACAAGGGGGCATATCATTTGCCCTTGGCCAGTCGCCCCAATAGACTCAACTTTCCCCCCTGCAGTCATTATTTTCTCCCCCTTCTCCCATAGCCACAATTTCCTCTGGCCACTGCTATTCCCCCACCATGCTCTGTTTTGTCTCCAAGCACCCTTTACGTCACAGGATTTGGTACAATCCTGCGCCTTAAACTGGGCGTCACTGTTCGAGCGTGTTATTTTTCGAGCGCTTGTGGATTAACAAGAGTGGCAGATGGCGACTGGCACTGAGTGTTGTTTTTTGTTGCCGTTTTGAGTGTTAGTTGATCTGTTTTGCAAGTGTGGGTACGGCATTGTTGTAAACTTAGGTCGTGTTTGGAGAGCTGAGGTATGAAAAACTGAAGTCGCATTTAGCAAGTAAGCCCCAAGCTCAGGTCATCAGTGGCAATTTCAGCTCGCATAATTTGTTTGAGTTGGAAGGAATTACATACTGTCTACCAGCGTTGCTCCTATAGTATAGGTCGCATTGAGCACAGGTGTCCTCAGCTTTTGATCGTCCCCAATACACTATATATAATACTACAAGGTATGACACTCCGGACTAGAAATTCCACAGGTGCTTCACTTCAGCCATCCACAGCAAACACAAAACCCAATAAATTTACACAAAACAGAGGTTCAACAAACCATGAGGAATTGTTCTTTCTCCCAGTACCATTTATGGTGTCACTCCACCGAGTTCGCAAGAAATTCGCGGTCAAAGCACAAAAATCTTCCCAAAAAGCTTGTCCGGAGCAACTCCCTGGTCTCGCGCGCAGGGTACGGAATTTTCTGATGAGTTACAGATGAACGGCAATTGCCGATTCATCACGGCAAGTCACGGCATCGATAACTCGGCAATTGTCATTCATCCGTAACTCATCGGATAATTCCGTACCCTGCATGTGAGACCAGGGAGTTGCTCTGGATGAGCTTTTTGGGAAGATTTTTGTGCTTGCCAACTCGGTGGAGCAGAACACCGTCAATCGTATTGGGAAAAAGAACAATTCCTCATGGTTTGTTGAACCTCTGTTTTGTGTGAATTTATTGAGTTTTATGTTTGTTATGGACGTCTGAAGTGAAGCGCCCGTGGAATTTCTAGTCCAAAGTGTCATACCTTGTAGTATTATATAGTGTATTGGGGACGTTCAGAAGCTGAGGACACCTGTGGCATCGAGAAGGTGCCACCCTCTAACTACTAACTTTGCTTTGGCTTTAGCTTACAGCCACAAACAATTGACTTTAGTCCAAATGGTTAGAACGATCGGCTCTCAGGATTTTGGGAATGATCAAAAAATTTCCATCAGTGTTTAACAAGTTGAAGTTTGATGTACAACACAAGAAACTTATTTACAAAAAACTTATTTACATTTATTTCTGACACCGGAAGAATTCTTACCGCTGATCGACTTCGTCTCTGAGTCTCTGCATTTTGTTATGGGCACCTTCGATGGCAGAACGGAGAGTGTAAACAAGCTTCTTGTCTTCAGCAGGCAAATCAACAATTTTCTCCGGTGTTCTGTCAAGTCTTCTCACATAATCTGGATCATTTGTCACACTCCGTCCCGTATCTTGGTCCGCCATTTTGACGCTTCGCACAGAACTCTGGGTAGTAAACAACTATCCACCTATTGTCAATTCAGCAAACTTGTTTTGTCCGGTACCGGTCAGCGCTATCTTGAGGCTTTATAGGGAGGGGGATAAGGGAGGAGACTGTTGCAGGCAGGGGGGTTCGGGACGTTCGATAGAACCCCCCTCCCTCCTAGGAAAAGGTCCAGCCCTAGCCTATCGTTCTATGCCTGGGACTGAGCAATATCATTTGATATTGGTCCTAGTTCTATGCTAACCACAACCATAACTAAGTTAACATTAATTTTGAATTTACTTCTGATGTCAAGCGCTTCACATATTCATCGGGTCGTATCCCGCCCGAGTGGTGACTGCATAGATGGCGATTAGAGGAGGCTTTATGTTATTCATCGGCCGAAAGCGCGTGGTGTCTACACCATATGGTAATGAGGAATGTCTATTCTTAGCCCAAATATATAGCATCGAGGGAGATCCCAAAAGTAGTGCAGTGTTAATGCTTTAAAATCGACCAAGAAACGAAACAGCAGAAAATGGGTTTGCTATTTGCTACTTTGGTGTACTTTCTAGCATAGTATGGATAAAGTGCTGACATTTTCAAATTTAGAATTGAAAGTGATCGCCAAATCTTCACTAGTGTCCACTTTGATTGTGGATTGATGGATTGACATGCATGCGTGTACACGTGTGTGCGTTTCCGTTCTTTTAAATTCAGTACACAATCAGATGAAAAATTACATCAATCATTCTCCGACTAAATATTTCTGTCCGAGTATGTAATGGGGTGTAATCACTCATTTACAAAAGCCCGATTTGAAAGTTTGGCAGGAGGTAACGCGAGAACGTTAGATTATATTTATAGATCATATTACGTCCGAATTTGATTCCTGTTGTTTGCGAGCAACCGCCGCGACATCCTCATTTCTCAGTGGTATTACAAATTTCGTCTTATCTCAGGAACATAGAGCTGAGAGCCATCGTTGCCGTGGATACAGAGTTCCCTTTCCCATTATTAAACTGCGTCAAGTGCCTTACAAAAAAACTCGAGTGTCGACGTTTTCAAAAGGTCCGCCTTTCTAGAAATTCGAACCACTCCCGCGCAATGCTGGCTACGGGCCTGTGTTGTACATGCACTTGAAATCTTGAGTGAACTTGGAATAAATTTCTATTCCAAGTTCACGCAAGTGATTTTTAGATTAAGCAAGCATTTGTGACATCTACAGCCGATTTCATAAGGGTGGTTTAATAAAACCAGGTTTAAGATTTAAACCTGGTCTTCCTAAACCTGGTCGAATTTTAGACGTAACTTGCATTTCATCAACATGGTTTGAAAGTCTGAGAGACTGGTTTTGTTAGACCATGAAGCGGGTTTAGTAAGGTTTAAAGTGTACAAGCCACCCGACCGTGTTGATCCGGATTAACCCCCCAAAAAAAACTATTGAAGTGCCTCAATGAAACTTTGATCACATGGGTACACAATGGCACATAGCAGTAGAATCAATGCAGACATTTTGCGAAAAAGGGCTAAAAGCTTTTCTCACGAGGAAAAATGCTCCCTCCCACAACTGATCAGAGAAAAAGCCAATGTGATAGTCGAGAACAAGAAAATTGGTGCCAAATCAAGTCAACGTAAGCAGCAGGCTTGGAGAAATATTGATCCAGAATAAAGGCCAGAAAGAAAATTTCATCAGTGAAAAAATTGCAAAGAAAAACGGCGAGAGACCCAGTGGCAGATCTAGGATATTATGAGGAGATATTTTTCATTTTGTATCGTCTGTGTCCAACACAAGTATACACATTACGCTGAACTGCAACATAGTAAATGCACATGTTCATTTCCGTGTCATTTTACTTTTTTGCAGCCAAAGGGGAGGCACGGAGGCGGATCNTTCCCCCCCCCCCCATCCCCTTACCCCCAGAGCTCAGAATCTCTTCGAAATTGGTAGCAGTGTCTTTCATATTTCAACTTATGAAATCGCCAATGACTCTCTCAAAACTGCGACTTCATTTTCAACATTTGACATCGTCCTTAGTCAAGTTCTTCACTTCTTGTAAATTCTTACCCTAGTAGGCAACGTAAACTATCAACTTTTAGCCCTGCATGGCCCCAGGAGATCTGTAATCGTTTCTCAGCTGGTTAAGGAACAAGTTCAAGTATAACACTTGTTGAGTCAAAGTGTTGTTTTTGGAAAATAAAGTGGAAATACTAATTTCATTTTTAAACATGGAATTTAATGAATATTAGGTTTTCATTGGTATGCTGTGTGTTGTCAACAGGTCTAAATATTGATGACACTAGATATAGAACACAACTCTCTAAGGTTCTGTTGACAGGTTTTGAATGGTCTCATAGAGATGATTAGACTTTTCTGGCCTGCAGTATTTTTGTCTTTCTTTGCTACAGACGCACACAACAAAACGCCAATGAATATAAAGGCTTTATAATACACAAAACTGGCTCAATGAAATAATACTGTCCATACCACTTGCTTTGGCACATCTTACAAACCACGGCCCAGCAGTCGCTTTTCTAAAAGCAACCGTTCGACTGAGCGAAGTCACATATGAATATGCATCTTTTGCAGGTTGTCAACATCTCTAAATACAGTTGATAAGGTTTAACAACTGGACTGAAACATGGTGGCATACACAGTAATGTTTGAGACAAATGTTCCCATGTGAGTGAGGAGCAAACAGAGGGAATGACATATCTAAGTTGTGTTAATATTGATTTTTCGTTACGCAAGAGGGATGATTTTCAGCTTTTTATGCACTTGTCATTGTCCTTGAAGATTGTCTTCTATCAGGAAGGTGTTTTTTCATCAACGCATTCGTTGTTAGGTTGTAATAAATTGTCTATAGTACAGGTTGGCCAGAGACAAAGGGTTAGATTGGGGATTAGATAGATCGTTTCCGGCGATCTGTAATGGGTGATTTTGTTTGAATCTGTCGACAAATGAATTATCATTGTCACAATGTGGAAACAGAGAAAAATAAATTTTTCCATTTACTTGATTTTTTTATTGATCCAACATTCACCTACTGACAGTAAATCTCGATCCTTGTTCACTTTTCAAGGTTCGTTGTATATGTGTTAGTCACAGATATAATGCACGTCAACGTGAAACCAATTTTGTCTGTAATGGGTATTTTTGATTGAAGAGTTTTGTTATGTATTATTGTCGTGGTTGAATAAAAAGAATTTAAACTATTCTATTTACATTAAACAAGTTCTAAGCAACTTCTGTGTTCCAGAAAGAGGAAGAGTAGTCCTCAACTGACAGAGCATGTTCAAGCTATTAAATCAGGGACACACAACTGGTCTTGTCGACAGCAGATGCTAGTGAACATCTTTATCGGTTACACAGAATCTGTGATAAACATTTGTGCTAATGTGCAGTGTATCAACAGAGTACGGTAGCCAAGGTTCATTGCTGTTACAGCATCTGAAGCCGCTTGCCAATGAATCACCATAAATGCTACTTGCCACTGAATCACCATAAATGCTACTGACCAATGAATTCTTGACATTTGTATTGTCAGTATGGTGTAGGAAATGCCCTAAGCATTATACTGATCCCAAGTGTAAAACGGAACAGAGCATAAAGTACAAAATCTGAAGGTTTTTATTGGAATCCTATCAGCCATTTGCGAGATATGTTTCCAGTTTTATTAAGTTTGGACATTTGTCCAGGATCTCCCATTACCTTAACCTGATGATTGAACATTATTCTTTTACTAGGCAATGTAATGATATCGTATAACTATTGGTCTTCACACACGCCATATGCTGATCACATCAGGTGTTGGCTAACAGGTTAGCAGAAAGTCCTGGGTTCAAACCTTTGTGGGAATAGAGAACATTTAGATGTAACTACGTATCACCTGATGCCACCAAAATATGGGGTGTGTAAACATTAATAATTCTTGTTTATTATTCTTAAAATTTTAGCATTTTTTCCCTGTGAACAAACTTTGGGCAGACTCTTGTCAAAAATGGAACCTGTTATTGTGACGGAATCAACTTATTACTCTGCGCGTGTAAGCGCAGAGTACTGTTGTTCCTGGGTTTTCTTCAATTTTATTCTTCTTATTCTTATTCTTCTTCCGACCAACTTTGAGGCTTAATAACTCCAAAATAGGTGCAGGTATGTTCTTTGTTGCAGGTATGTTCTTTAAATTCTGCATGTGATTTTTGGCAGTATATAAATTTTGATTCATTATATAATCGTATTCCATATTGCACCGGAAGAGGTCATTTGGTGCAAAGTTCATGTAATTTTCAAAATGCTACTCCTTCTTTATTTTTATAGTTATTCCTTTCAAATTCGGTGCACAGGTATAAGTCAATAGGGCAATTTAAAAAAATTTCTTTTCTAAGTAATCGGGTCATCCAATCAGGTGAAATAGGTCAAAGGTCATTAGGTGCAAACTAAAATTCTGAGCTAGACACTTCAAATTGACAGGTCTGATTGGCACAGCTAATTCAATTTGGAATCTAAAGTTTCAGGTCATTTAGTGCAAACATGAGGTCATTAGGTGCATTTTTCTTCTGAAAATTTGACCTTTTCAATCAGCAAGTATTCTTATGTGTCAACCGTTAGACAACTGTGATTCTCAGCATTAAACACATTTTTTATGGGCTTTGCAATAATTCTCCTAAAGACGCTTATAATGCACCGGATAGGGTCAATTAGTGCAAAGGTCATGTAACGTTCAAAATGTTATATCTCTTACGTTTTTCAAGGAATTCTTTTCAATTTCAGCACACTGGTGTAAGTCAACATGCCAGTTGAATACCATTTTTTACTTCGCAATAGGCCTAACCAATCAGAAAAAATAGGTCAAAGGTCATTGAGTGCAAACTAAAATTTTTAGCTAGAGACTTCAAAATTACATATCTGTTTACTGTGCGATTGCATGAGTTTGAATTCTAAATTTTCAGGTCATTTGGTGCACCCATGGGGTCATTAGGTGCATTTTTCTTCTGAAAGTTTGATCAATTCATTCGTCTTGTATTCAGAAGTGCTTAAAGTAAAACATCTGTTATTTTTAGCATTAACCACACTTTTAATGGAGTTAACAATTTCTTCCTCATCGGGGCTCACAATGCACCGGAAGAGGTCAATTAGTGGAAAGGTCATCAAGAAATGAATATGTAATTTCTCCTACAATTTTAAAGAATTCCTTTTCATAATGGTAAACGGGTTGCTGTCAATAACTTCCCATAATAATTCCAGTAATACGCACGCGCAGAGTCCGTTATTGTCACGCCGTGACAGTAATCTTTCTAGTTTACTATGTAATTGCACCCACATATTTATATGTCACTGCGGCGTAGTGCCATCATCTTCATCTCGGCATCTGGGCATCCTGCATCTGGTCTGCTGCCATTTTAATTATTTTTTGTCTGTTTGTTGTCGTTTGCTTCTGTATGCACCAAATTGTGCAATTTCTGTCTGGGCGTCTGCGACTGTATCTCCTAAATCTCTTGCAGGATCTTACTGAAATTTGAGTTGTGTACCAACCCGAATACCACTGTGCCCTCTAGTGGCAATGTCAGTTTTTTATCTTCGGAGTTTATTGACAGATTTTCATGAAATTTGGAATAAAGGCTTTTAATATGGAGGTGATTATGGCATTCCGTTTTTGGACGGATTTGACGAATTTTACGCTATCTTGTGGATATTTTTGTTATTTTTGCGACCGTTTTGTGTCGTCCGCCTTTCTGTCTGCTCAAAGGATCATTATAAAATTTCACAGATGCTTTGCGAATGAGAAGGCCATGACTGACATTAACTTTCAAACGCGTCTGGCTGCTGTATCGACCCTTAGTAGAATCTTTGTGAGATTTAAAGGTGTATTCTTATGGAGCCGTGTACAAATGGTAATGAGTGTCGAGCTGATCCCGATAAAAGTGTACCCTTAGTGGCAAAAGTTTTTTTTTAAGTTTGCCTCTGTACTTTCGAATTTCAGTTGTGTGTTTTCATGAAATGTGGCATATAGGACACGACAGCGCCTTCCCATTTTTGAACAGATTTGATGTTTTCTGTGTCACCTGGTGTCCACTTTAATTTTTTCGCATATATGTTTCTATCAGCCAAACCATTCAAAGGACGATTATGAAAATTGACGGTTGTGTTCTTGATGTGAAGGCCCTGGCTGAAGTTGATTTTCGGATGTTTTTGACATATGGCGCCCTTTCGGGGCTGTTACGCTTTTTTGCATCTACAACTGTATCTCATTAACCCTTTTTAGGATCTTTGCGCAATTTTGCAGATGGGCTTCTATAGAGATGGCAACAGATGACGATAAGTTACAGACAAATCAGACCATATCTGTGCCCTCTAATCATGGGCGGCGCACCATAGAGGGCGGGGGGGGGGCTGCACCGCCCATGGGTTATGGGCGGTTCACCACAGGGGGTCTATATCCTCCCACTTTTTTCAGTGCTGCGCCGCCCATGCTAATGTCATTTTTTTACGTTTGCCTCTGTATGTTAGGAGTTTGTTGTCTTATTTTCATGAAATTTGGCAAATAGTTGTGTTTTACAGAGATGGTTGCATTTTCTCAATTCGGACGGGTATGTCACATTATGTGCCATATAATGACCATTTTTGTGATACTAAAAGCACTCAGAATTGCGTTGCAGTCGTGGGCAGTGACGGATTTAGAAGGGGGCCATGGCCCCCCTAAAATTCTCCCAGATTCCATTTGGCAGTTCGGGGGTGCGAATGTTTGAGGGGCAAAATCCTGGCTAATACTCTGCCCTGGCCCCCCTAACTCAAAAGCCTGGATCCGCCTCTGGTGGGTGCATTTCAACACTTTACGTAGCTCTTCCATTCAGAAAGCAAGCATAAAAATTTTTACATTTGACCATTTTGTGCAATACTGCATTTGTCTAAGGTTATAATAAGTGCGTAGGGGGAAATATTGTTTTCAAATGAGAACCATTCATTACACAACACACATCCCATCCAGTCTGCTCAGTGTTGCCATCGCAAAAATATTACTGATTAATGCAGCAGAATATCTGTGCAAGTCGGGATGTTGCGATGTTGCATTTTAAAGGAACATGTACCAAAAAATTAAATTGAACTAGACAGATTTCAACTGAAGTCTCCAAGACTCTGCCAACTTTAGTCAATTTCTTACCAGAATAATTTGTCTGTTTAATCGAACTTTTGTCATTATGACATTGTGTTTTGTCGCTAATTGTTTGTTTATGAATGGACTTACACAACATCGACTAGGTGCATGGATGACTTTCTAAAACCGCTCTGAGGTGGTGGCGAGTTACAACTATTATTAAAATCTCTTGGTCTATTTACACTGACCGCTTGTCTGTTTGCACTGTCACGACGTTTCGGTCGGTCTATTCTCCGGCCATCGTCAGGTGTTCCTGCGTTCTTAGAAGAACGAGCACGGATATGTGGTACACTCGTCATGGTGTGCCTTGAACAAAAAAGTCACGGAGGTAGTGGCGATGGGGGGAGGGGGGGGGCTTGTTTGGCGAAGTCGAAATGGTTTGTGCCCCCTCCCCCCAATTATTTTTTGCCTTCCTACTGGCCTGTGTTATGATTTGAATTCTAATAAAGATAAAACTTGATATAATGGCACGTGTAGTTTTGATCACTGTGAAATGTTTAGTGTAGCTGTAATCTGAAGAGTTCAATTAACTAATCTAAGCTTCGCTGACGATCAAAATCTATCATTGTACTTCAAGTTAAAAAATAAATAAAAATATATCAACACCGTTCCCGGTAAAAAACCGGTACACAGGAGTATAAAAACCGGTATGAAACATATCGTTCCTTTTGGAAGTGGTCCTCGGTCAAGATAAACACATCAAATTAATTTTTTAGTCAATTTGTATTATTCGGGTGTAAACACAACCATCATTGTTGAGACAGTGCTAGCTATTACCTTTCCACTTCATTAGCCCAGATCTACAACAATACAAAGGGCGAGCTGAATAGGCACCATAAAAATTGTCTGGGGCTGAGAGAATCTGAGAGGTGACGAGTGTAAGCGAGAAATTCTGCTCATGGAAACACCTGTGAATGCAGTCGCAGTTGTTCTCTACCCAATTCCAAGTTTAAACAAGCCACGCCAGGCCCGTAGGAAGGCAAAAATTATTGGGATGCACAAACCATTTCGACTTCGCCAAGAACCCCATCTACATCACCACCACCTCCGCTATCCCCCCCTCGCCCCCATGCTTCCGATACCATCATTTTTGTATTGAATCTCCCACGTCCGCCCTAGGTGGGGGGCACAGTGGCGGATTTAAGGGTGGCCAAGGGGCCATGGCCCCCCTCTAATTGGCAGTTCGGGGGTGCGAATTTCTGATGGACAAAATCCTGGCTATTACCCTGCCCCCGACTCAAAATCCTGGATCCGCTCCTGGTAATATACAGTTTCGAGAAAAAATAAAGCGATAGTTGTCTCCATTATCCCTTGCCAGAGAGGGGCATCTGGAAAATATAGTTATGCATTCGCAAAATTGACTTATTGAATAAAAATCCAGTAAAATAGTACGCTCCGCAAAAGGTTCGTTTTACAAATTTTCTCAGTTTTTCGAAATATATACATGAGTTCGTGCACGTTTTCAAGTGCGTTTAGACGATATGTGCTGAAAAAGCGGAGACCCTAACGACAATGTCCTGGTCAGGGTCCTCAAAACTGAGGTAAAACATTCACTTATGCAGAGGTGTTAAATGTTCTCTTGAATTTTCTCTCTCATCCGTATTTCACAGTCTTTCTTTTCTCGACTGTCCCCGGCCCCACGCCTATGTCGGTTGCCGCGGCCACGGTTTAACTCTGATGCCTGATCATTTTCGGGGGGGGGGGACGTGCCCCACCCGCCCCCTCCCCCCTTCCTACGGCCCTGAAGTGTTATCCATTTCGACATTTGCATTTTGAAAAGAACAATTTTAGAACCTGGAAGGGCGGTTTAGCTCTCATTTCAAATAAAAGTCGAACATAGCGATTCAGGTACTTCGCACTACCCATACAACGCAGCAACTCTGTCAGCACGCCACACGTTCTCAGAACAGTGGCGAATGAAAGGGCATCNGGGGGGTTGGCGCCAAGCGGGCCATAGCCCCCCCAAAATACCATTTGGCAGTTCTGGGTGCGAATTGCTTACTAGCATATGCGCGCACCCAGGGTGGCTCGGGGGCGAATGCCCAATGCATTGAGTGGTGGGTGGAGTACTTCGTCATCTCAAAATTTAGAGCATATTCCCTTGTCAGTGAATAATGCTACTTTTGATGAAGCTTCCGGGCAGTCCACGACTGATTTTATATTAGAGATCGAGTGATATCACACATGTGTGGGTTCACCAACAATCTTGATTTGAACATTGATTTCAAAATCATTATCACTTTATACTGACCGCCTAGCTCTAAAGATATTAAATGTACTATAAGTCTGCTAGTAGAAATGTCATATTATTCCTATCACAGTGATTTATCAGATCAACAAGACTTTTGGTAGTTTAAGGCAGATTTTTCATTTGTTTACCAGGTACTGCGCAGATGACATGCAGCATTTTCACGTTGTAATTTTGTATTATTTATAACAAAATAAATACAAAGACAAGCATGTTTTGTATCCCAGTGTTCTGGTAAGAAACATTCTAGAAGTAAATTTGCAAGGACAATCCAATGTTTATATTCAAATATGACCTGCAATCATGCTGACTGGCACACAATATTAATAGAAATGGCAAGTGTTACTCATAACCAGAAACACAGGAGTACAATTGAGCATAAAAAGGATGAAATGTATGCTATTATTCAGCCAATCGTCAAGCTGAACATGATTATATGTAACAGATCCCACTGACCTCTAATAGAAACTAGAAGTTTGAACAAACAGAAATTAACAACCTGTGTACCTGATAAAGAAAATTTATTCCACAGTATTAAAAGTAAATATAAATATTTTTGTTAAACATAAATAAATTACAATCCCAACGTTTTCATAAGCTGTTAACAATATACAAACAAATCCAAATAAACTACTTCCAAAAAGACAAAGTTTACAAATGAAGAAATATGACGCAGACCAAACCCATGTAAAATTTTGTTACATCCTACTTACAATTCCAAGAAACCATGCCATGCCCAATTTTTGAAAACATTTCTGTACTTGGTTCTAAAACAACCAAATAAAAAACATTCATAGATTTAGACAGCATACACTAATATCATTTCAAAGTTCAGTGGCCACTTAAATTCTGCCAAACAATTTATAAACAGTTAGCAAGCATCCATTTTCTAAGTAAGTCTAATCTTAGCATAAAGGAAGGTGATTAGACTAATACAGGACACCTGGTAGCACAAGGAGGAATCAATATGGCCGCAAACATTGATAAAAAACGACAGAACCATTTAAAAATAGTCACCCTAACCATTCGGCATTGCAAATTCACCCTACTATAAACATCAAATAATCATACTCACAATCATAGTGAAATAATGCTAATAAACGTGTCCCTCTAATGAAACATTCCAAGAGCTACGGCATTTCATGCAATGACTAATAACTAAACCCTTAACAAATGCCCACACTACTTTTGATTACTATCTTTCTGGTAAGAATAAGTACTGTTTAATATTTCAATTTGATTTTAGAAGAATTTTGAACATTTCCTGAATAATATCAACTCTTGTGAAATGTGCACACATTGTCTACAGACACTTTACTACAATAGAACCTTTCTTCATAGCCACACTGTGAATGGTAACATTGTAGACATCGGATGGTTTGAAGTCTACTGGAACACCACAATCTCAACTTGTAAACTTTGAAGACTGGTGAATGAAAAGTCAAATATCTAATACATAAACACATTTTCAATACAGCACTGAGCACACAATAGGGTAGCTGTTTGCCATGTCTTGGAATACCTCTTTCCAAACACTGACTTAAGGTTATGCCCCGGATTCTTTTGACAGTTCCAAGAATGGGGATAAGCACAAACAACACAAATCCTTTAGACATGGCTCCCACTATCCAAGCTACTGCCACAGTAAAATCTCAACAATTGCAGACAAAAATAATTGCAGGAATTGTAATTCTTTTTCATTTTTCCAAAGCTTCCAATATCGTTGTGAATACCCACAACTTTTCAAAACATCGTCTGATGGTAGCAGCGGTGCAGAACTTGAAAATGCTAAAGCACTGCTTTGGAGCTACTTTGCCTTAATTAAAAGTGCTACATTGAGTATGGCGTCCTCAATTAATGACATTTCACTATAGCATTACACTTGAAGAAACTCAATTCTATTTGGAAGAATGAACACAACAGTACGGTCAACATTAGAGATGTATCAAAAACTTGACGCCATTCAAAGACAAAATGTCAAGACACATTAGTGGCCCTTGAGCTTGTAACAAGACTTCACAGTGATTAATCAGGTGTCATGAACGGTACAAGTGTGTTGGCCATAATGTAATAAATGAATAAATTGACTCGAGAGTTATATGTAACACAGACTGCTATGTCTGGAACAGGTCTCTGAACAGCGCCACATTTTTTGTTCATCCCAAGATTTTATTTATCAATTGCCAATCTCAACATGATGACTAGATTTCATAATGCATTTACCGTACATCACCATCATGTAACAAAGAACTTTATCAAAGGAAAGAACACCTAAACTCAAGCCCTGGATCAGCATCCACACACACCCTTGTCTTCATTACCCCTCAGGTGTCCGTTCCTACGATTAGCCGAGAACTGCGATCCATCAACACACTCGTCCATCCTCAACATGACCAAGTCTAGAAGGTGATTCACTGCTTTGGTCACANAAAAGTGCTACATTGACTATGGCGTCCTCAATTAATGACATTTCACTATAGCATTACACTTGAAGAAACTCAATTCTATTTGGAAGAATGAACACAACAGTACGGTCAACATTAGAGATGTATCAAAAACTTGACGCCATTCAAAGACAAAATGTCAGAACACATTAGTGGCCCTTGAGCTTGTAACAAGACTTCACAGTGATTAATCAGGTGTCATGAACGGTACAAGTGTGTTGGCCATAATGTAATAAATGAATAAATTGACTCGAGAGTTATATGTGACACAGACTGCTATGTCTGGAACAGGTCTCTGAACAGCGCCACATTTTTTGTTCATCCCAAGATTTTATTTATCAATTGCCAATCTCAACATGATGACTAGATTTCATAATGCATTTACCGTACATCACCATCATGTAACAAAGAACTTTATCAAAGGAAAGAACACCTAAACTCAAGCCCTGGATCAGCATCCACACACACCCTTGTCTTCATTACCCCTCAGGTGTCCGTTCCTACGATTAGCCGAGAACTGCGATCCATCAACACACTCGTCCATCCTCAACATGACCAAGTCTAGAAGGTGATTCACTGCTTTGGTCACATTCTGGCCAGTGGCAGCACTAGTCTCAAAGTAAGGTAACCTGAGAGAATGGAAACAGATCAAATGTGACAAAAGAACAGCATACCAGCAATGGACATACACTAGATATGGAATCCACCATTAGCCAGTAATGAGAGTCTCGAATCTATTAAATAAACTAGGAAGTAGCATGGCTTGCCAAAGATACTGTTACTGTTGTTTTTCACGCTGGTATAGTCAACTGACTATATCTGTGAGTGGCAACAGTAAACAAGTCTAATTGAAGAACAACAGATTTGATTCCTCGCGGTGAGCAAGATAGAATTTGTGATTTGTTAGTGACATCTAAAAATGACACGTACTCTGGGCTAAACAGATTAGAGTTTGGTTTACTAAGAAAGACTCCATAGTCAATTTCTGGGTTGAGTAACCCTTCAAGAGAACAATGGCTGACAGGAAGAAGGCGGCACGATAAGGAGGCCTGGTGTGAACTCCTCCCAGCATGTTAAAAGTTGTATTAAAAGTTGTATTAAAGACAAGAAGCACAGTGTAAACAGGGAAGCAAGTAAGTAGTCGTGAGAGATGCCGGCAAGATGGTGAACTATCACATAAAACAGGATGTTTGGCTAATGAATGCTTGTGGCTAAGGAAGTGCTAGCGGAGCTATTTAAGAATAAATACAATGTAGCAAACTGTGCACTTTACCACCATAGAATGTTTAAGAGTAATTATCCGAGAAACTCGTGCAATACCTGGAACACAAGTGTCTTTGGAAGTGCATGTGACTTTGGTAATATATTCATACCACAGAAATAGACATTGAAGCATTACAATAGCTTTCAATATTTATTCAATTTCTACCAATACCATAGCTCGTTAGATAAGACATACATCGTTCCATTTCTCAATCTTATGACTTACGAGAACCGCATTAGGTTGTGTGGGCAATTCGGTTGCCTTAGAAAGTTTGTGTGATAAATCTTCGAACAGGACCACAATAACTCAGAAACTGTACTCGTGGAAGCCACTGTGATCAGATTTAATTCTCATTTTATGTTAATTAAACCATGTATACATTGTTTTGCTATTACTGCAGTGGCATCAAATCATATTTTGACAGCTGTCACCATTGTGCAATTGGTAAAAATCGCCAGATGCTTAATGAACAATGGCAAATGGGCCACAAAAGCCTACACAGACGATTAGTTCCCAATTCAAAAGCTAGGGGATGCTTAGTACTATATGCGTGTTGTGGCAGCAGCTTTAATGATGCAAAACTGGTCACAATTGACTGCTTAACATTATTTTGCAACTGATGTGAGTTTTTCATAATTTAGAAACTGAAAATTTTTTGACAGGAATTGTCCTTTCAATATCAATTCATTAAAAGTGTCCTTCTACAGTTGAACATATTAGGGCAAACAGAGTCATTACGCTTCCAAAATGTGAGGAAGACTAGACAAGAAAAATTTGTGACACAACCTCAAATATGCATACACTGTCACGAATACACCAACAAAAATGGAGAATAGCAAAAAAACCAGGATGTTCAGAACATATCTGGCCTTTATTCTGGTAAATTGGGAGCTCAAAGGGTAAATTCAGATAAGTCTTTCTACAGTTTGAACCCTTCTGTCCAAACAAATAACCTGAAAAAAGCACCAAAGAATAGGGAATCACTATGTAAATAATAATCTTGCGACAAAAACATGACAAAGGCAGAAACAAAAACACGCATATGTGGTATTACAATTTCACGTCTCCAATCATCATTAGACAAACTCATCAACAGGGAACATAGAAATAACACAAAATGATTACAATGAAGTGTGATTGAAGTAGTTGATGAGAAGGTCCAAGCAGATGGCCTTCACGGTCTAATGCAGATGGAGCCCAGGCAAGATTGCTAGGTTAGCAATAAAGGTTTTGTATAGCAGGCTATTTTCCCAAATATCCCGAAATATCACCATGGGTATTGTGTGTCTACATAGTTTCTCTAGTTGTGCAACACATTTCAAAGTTGATTGTTCTGTGATTCCCCGCCACCGATGTGTGATGAGAATATGTGTATAGCTACTTGGACGGTACCTTACACGATACAAAGCTATTTAGTGAGGATAGATCACCATCATTTCGGGACCTGTAGAAGCCATTACACCCAACTCAGCTCTGTTTATCCCAATGTAACTGAATCCAATTCTGTTAGGGGTACATGGAGTCGATGGATTAAGGTCTGCCAGGATTTCATGTTCTGAGTTGATTCTTAGAAATATCTGATACTAATGGCTATGACTCGTGTATGACTTGGGTTGTTATGATCTCACTTTAAAAGAACAGTGACAAATTTCCCACTTCACCGAGTAAGCCCCTCTGCTCTTCTAGGTACCATCACTTTTCAATATAAGTTCTGGCATTGGGGGAGATTTTTGTGTAAACTTACATGCTATTTTCATAATTTCACAACTTCACCACAATGGGAATTTCCATTGAAAACAAACACATGTTTCCACTCCTGAAATCTCAATTTCAAAAAAAACATGATTGACTTCAACTTCCAGAAAATTCCCCTGTTGCATGATTTTCTCAGACATCATCTCTTACCTACATAGTCTGTGATACAACCTACCCATACTTATCAGACGACATCTCTTAGTTACATAGTCTGACACAACCTACCCATAATTCTCAGACATCACCTCTTAGTTACATAGTCTGTGATACAACCTACCCATAATTCTCAGACATCGTCAACATCGTCTCTCAGTTACATAGTCTGTGATACAACCTACCCATAATTCACAGACATCATCTCTTAGTTACATAGTCTGTGATATAACCTACCCATATTTATCAGCCACTTCCTTTGCCATGTCCTCACTAATCACCCGTTGGTCTTCCAAGTCCACTTTGTTCCCACATAACACTATGTCAGGGTTTTCACAGTAGGCATGAGTCTGAAGCTGAGCGATCCAGTTACAAATGTTGATAAACGATTGTTCATTGGTCAAATCAAACAGCAGCAGAAATCCCATGGCATCCCGGAAGAATGCTGTTGTCAAACTTCGAAACCTGACATCAAAAAGCACATTACAACACATTACATAACATTATGTAAAATACAGTATGGCCACTGTCACCAATGTATAAACGTATTCTACTGGGAAAAAGGAATCATAGCTTGCTTCTATCAAGTGCTTTTGACAATGCTGTTTCTATTTTTACCATATTAGTGTACTGACTAACACAAGCATTGAGGTTTCAAGCACACATGCATGCATGCATGCACACACAGAGTTTACTAAATACTAGACTATAAAATACTTTCAATGTCTTTTTGTACACTTAGTATGTGGATTCGCAAGAGTGCGTTTTACAAACTCTCACGAAACTGGTAATAAATTCCAGTAGACATTACATCGAAAGGAGTGACACAAATGTTCGTGTTCATGATAATTTAAACACGTTTAATGTCATATGGTGTTTAAATATAGTGATGGTGGGAAAACACAGCAGCTGAGAAGGTAACATGCAAGCAAATAATACATGTCAGATGCACAAAATGATAATGTGAAATACAAGCCAGCATATTTGAAGTTCCATTCACAGAGTTTAGTTACCTGCAAAGTACACATCTTTTGTATAAGAACCAGAACAAAGTAACTGTATGTTCAGAGTTCATTTGTTTATTAAAATATTAGTACAGGAAGCAGAACGAACAGTTTGTGGCACCACTGTCTTAGAGTATCAGAGTCTGAAGTATCAACATCTGCATTATCATTGTCTGCAGTATCACTCTCTGCAGTATCAGTACATGCAGCATCAATGCGTGCAGTACCACTGACTGCAGCATCAATGCGTGCAGTACCAATGACTGCAGTACCAATGACTGCAGTACCAATGACTGCAGTATCAATGACTGCAGTATCAATGTGTGCAGCATTACTGCCTGCAGTATCAATTCCTAAAGTACCACTGCCTGCAGCATCCACTCCTGCAGCATCCATGCATACAGTATAAATGATTGCAGTATCAATGTCTGCAGAATCAATGCCTGCAATATCCATATCTGCTAATCATCCACGCACTGCTGAAAATCATGAATACAACCTATAAATTTGAAGGCAATCCTCAAAGGTCATCAAGAGTGATGTAATTTAGGTACCATGCAAAGAACACCACAATGTACTTTTGAATATTCCTGTGAGAGTGATTAGCAGATCTCGTTCATGAGCATAAATGAGCTACAAGAACAAATGATTAAACGTTGTCGTCACCAGAAGGCACAAGTGCAGAAGCACTAATTGAGCGGCAGCAATCTCATTTACACCAGCTAAAAAATTTCAAGCTCATTTTCTACAAATGAAGGATCGTGGCGCGGGCTTCATTTTGAAATGAGATATTCACAAAACAAGGCTGAGCACGATTTAATTTACAGCAGACAGTAATTTTACCAACTGATCCGGTCACTATATATTAATACTTTAATTTTTGTAAGGAATTATACAATCACCGGGACTGTGCCCTCCAATTCACTGAATAAACAAGCTTTTATGCAAATCACTTGGTTCCTTCAGCAAAAAAGACACAGCTTATTAAAAAGACAAATTAAAATTATACAAGCAAAAACCAACAGCCACTTAAAAGCTTTAGAAGAACTTATGACAAACTGTTTTCTTCCAAGAAAACCTTAATTTTGGACAATTTTTTATTTTGAGAAAAACACATGGTAACTTGCCATTTTTACTAGAAAAACTTTCAGTTGCTCATCCTGCCAATAACTGGAAGGAGTACTTACAGGAACTAATTGTCCATTGCACATGTCAATCACAGTGATGTAACCAAAACAACAGCAGCATGCCCTACCTCTCCTGGCCAGCTGTGTCCCACAGCTGAAGGTGAACCCTCTGGCTGCGACCCACAGAACTCTCATTCGACCCTTGTACACGATGAACCTAGACAAGCATAGAATTGACTTTAAACGGAGGTGATAACGATTGGACAAAGATGGTATTGATGGTAAAACAAGAGCAACACGGAGTGTTGAAATGCGCCCACGAATGCATTGCAAACGGTGTGCTATTAGGGTAGTCTATTGGTCATAAAAATTGCCATTAGATGGCACAAAAACGTACAATCCATCCGAAAATGGGAACATGTCATAGCTTCTTTAATAGAAAACTATTCACCAAATTTCATAGAAATCTGTCACGGAACTTCACAGAAACAAAGGAAAACAGAATAAAATGAAAACTACCACTAGGGGGCACAGTCTTCATTGGTTCCGCCTGAAAGTCGTCATTGTCTGTTGTTAGCTTCATATAAATAAACTAACTAAATTTAATAAAGACCCACCAGTGGGTTTAGGAGATACAGCTATGGGCGCAAAACAAAACAAAACTACCATTGGAGGCACCAAAGTAGTCAAAGTCGTCATCGTCAACCATCCTCTTCAAACAGAGAACATAAACACCAATTTTCAAAAATATACTTAGAATGATTTGGTTGACAGAGGGGAGGACATCAAAAAACAGACTCGAAAACAGCAAAAGTGACCATTAGGTGGCGCAAAATACCTCAATTCCATCCAAAAACGGGAGGATAGCGTCATCTCATCAACAGACGCCTGCATTCAAAATTTTATGAAAATCCCTCGAGTACCCTTGAAGATACAGGGGTTAACGTGAAACCTAAAATTGCCACCAGGGGGCACACCAGTAGTCAGATTTGTCCAAAAGTCATCGTTGTTCTTTGTCAACATCATATAAATACACTTTTTAAATTTAGTAAAGATCCTGCGAATGGCTTAAGAGATACAGCCAAGGGCGCAAAAAACGAAACTGCCACTAGGAGGTACCACAGTAGCTGAAGTCATCGGAAAATCATCGTCAGCTGTCCACTTCATAGTAAAAACATACATGCCAATTTTCACAATTATCCTGAAAGTGATTTGGTTGATAGAGGGGTGGACACCAAAAAACAGACTCGAAAACAGTAAAAATGGCCACTAAGTGGCTCCAACTACGTCGAATCCATCTGAAAATGGAAAGATAGTGTCACCACACTAACAGAAGCCTGTACGCCAATTTTTTGAAAACACGTTGAGGACCTTTGAAGATACAGTGGTTAACGTAAAAATATAAAATTGTCACCAGGGGGTACACCAGCAATGAAATCCGTCTGAAAGTCGTCGTCGTCCTTTGTCAACATCATATAAATGCACTTACTAAATTTAGATCCTGCAGACGGTTTAGGAGATACAGCCATAGGCGCAAAAAACAAAACTGCCATTAGGAGGAAATCATCGTCAGCCATCCTCCTCATAGTAAGAACATACATGCCAATTTCCACAATCATCCTTAGCGCGGTTTGGTTAATAGTGGGGTGGACGACTAAAAACATACTCGAAAACAGTAAAAGTGGCCACTAGGTGGTGCAAATTACGTCGAATCTACCCGAAAACGGGTGGATAGCGTCATCTCACTGATAGATGCCTACATGCCAAATTTTATGTAAATACGCGGAAGACCTTTGAAGATATAGAGGTAAGCGTAAAAAACTAAAATTGCCACTAGGGGGCAGACTGGTAATCGAATCCGTCCGAATGTTTGCTCGTGCCGTCCCATCCATGAAAGAAACACATGTGCAAAATTTCATGAACATATGCCAAACAGCGGACGCCGGCCGGCCGGAGATGACGGCATAATGCGTCCACATATAAATATGTAGGCGCATAAAAAGGGGGGAGGTGCCGACCACAGGATTTTTACCCTCATTGACAAAAGTTGCCCTATCATAGTTCACAAGCAGCTTACCTCAGGTGAGTGCAGGCTACGTGTAGTTCTTGGTCATATTGATATCGATTTAAATGAGCTTTACAAGAAATAATTTGGACTTTCCTTTCCAACAAAAAGTAGACTTATAGTAACTTTGTTAGTGGCAGTAGCCAAGCAGAATTGAATGAATTTTCCATGAGTTTTTGCTCTTCTCAATCACCATGAGCTTTCATGAGCACTTTTTTTGTCTTCTTCAAGATTTTCTAATGATGACCAAGGCCAGAGTTTACTTCAAAATAACACTGGGTAATAGAACTCAAAATGAATGCATCACAATAACAGAATAACAATTAGGCAACTGTCTATATAACAAGAATAAGCAAACAGCAATGATATATTGGACCCAAGCAGCATGCACCGACTCTCAGCAGGCTGAAATTATGATCCTTAATTGAAGCTGAAACTGTTAAATACTTTGTAAATCAAACATAATGCAATTCAATAATGATCTGTTAAGTAGTCACTGGCAACAGTACATTGGTGTTAAAGCTGGCAAGTACTCTGTTTCCAAGGAGTTTATGAGCAGATCCTGTGTGCATGACTTGGAAGAGAAAGAGGATGAGACTACATAACTAGAGTCACACTACAATACTTTCATTTCAGCTACCTGAATAGTAAAGTGCACCCAACCATGCAAAGCTAGTATTTCAGGCACATCATAATTTTTACCTCCTCACAGAAAAATGGACAGGTGAGCGAGAGCTTGGTGAGGAGATGGGGAAGTTTAGATAAATGTTTTTCGATTTATTAAAATACAACTCAATGAACATGACAGGGAATTTTTTCATTTTGTTTTGACTTCATTTATCAGAATCTACTAAATCCAGGTTATGGTACGAGCTACATTGCAGAGAAAAACAAGAGACGAACTCCCAGTCTGTTTTTTCTTAGTGTTTTAGAAGCATAATTATAATAAACCTAATTTGTGTTCCAAGGAATAACTTTTACGTCACACTAAGAGTGAGCCCTTCAAACTGTGTTTCAAACTGGTGTTATAGACATAAGTATTTGCAATTACTATATGAACCTTAGGCAAAAACGTGATGACTTAACAAAACGTTTTGTGAATTATGAACCTTTCTGAAGTATCTCTGTTCAAAATGAGTAAGTGTTACTAAATCTTTAATGCACTTTTCCCCAGAGTCCTAATCACAGAGGAGGAATGAGATTAATGTTGACGAAGAATCCAGGAGAACTCGTGAAATGACAGTGATGCACATTAGCAACAATCACATGGCAGAAATAGACTAGTTCCTAGCAGAGACTAGTTCCTAGCAGAGACTATAGGTGGCTCAGATCTATTCCACCTCACGATTGGTCAGACGTAAAGTAATTTAGCAATGAAAGGTGGCCCTCCCAACAAGTGCACAGGTTGATGCAGCATAATAACAAAATTATACAAACAAACTCTGCTTTATATACTCTCTATTTATTTGTTATTTATTTATTAATGTAATATTTACACTGAGGGTAGCCCCATCATTTCACACTGCTTTCCATCGGTGCCTGTTTAACTGTGAAAGTAATGACACTTATCAGGCTAGTCAATTCATGTGACTTTCTGCCAAATAATAAAGTTAGTATAGTCAGGAACTCGACAGTATTTTTGGCTTGCACAAACATAGTCGGAGACTGAAGGTCAGAACTATCAAGCGGTTAAGAGAGAAAGGAACTCTCGGTCACCTAAGAGCAATTTTTTGAATGAGGGAAAAATAGCATCCACCACCCAGTCGCTACCCCTCATCACTCACTTCTCATGGGGATGTTCTAGGGGAATTGACCTGTAGCCAGGATTTTGAGTGACGGCTTAACTGACCAATGAAAATGCAACATTCTTGACACATCTTCGTTTCCAAGCTGCCATTTTACCCGACGAACAACATGTTGCCAGATAAAACTTATTGCTTGTTTGTCGACATTTTGCAAGGGGACAGAGCTAGCGATACGTCAGATGAAGTGATTCTAACCTCAAGGTGAATATCTGAAGGGAATCTTTGGACCCGGAGATGGTAATTTTAAAATGAGAGGCAAATGAACATGATATTCAGCCCTCAACATCAAGTCATCTAGGGACATGTGCAGATGTAACTATGGCTGAAGAAACAAAACATGATCGGCATATTGAAATGTTAATCATCAAACATACTAAACATCAATAACTTGGAGACATTTTAATGAATTCTGTTGACCTAGTGCTCAGCCTCACATTGGTAAACCGTACACACATTATGCAAATTAATACACTTGCCTACCAGGACCAAATCAGTCAAAACCATTCCTTACAGAATTTATGACTACCTACATAATTAGTTACTAGGTGGTCATGTATACCTGCTGAAAAATTCCGATCATGCACCTAACTCATATCACCCCAGTGGTTAGTTGAACATCTTCAAAATTATCTGATCACAGAGCACTTAATAATCAAAATGTTGTTTTAAATGTGTGCATTATCTGTAGTGGTTGACATGAAGAGGGTTTTATCTTTCTTTACTGAGGCAGCTGCTACAAAAATGCTCTGATGGCCTATTAGTAGTTAGGCCATTAATTTTTCTGAAACAATTTTCACAGGACTGATTCTAATCTGGATTAAGGCTAGATAATACTAAATTATTTATGTACTCCAGTTAATATCATTACCAGTATGCTGCTAGCTGTTTGAATAAGTCCAAAATCAGAAAATTGTGAAACGCAAACACAAGGAACTTAGTTTCTTACTCAGAACATCATACAATCTCTAGTTATCTTGGACACATTTACCATATTCGCCGTAATAACCGCCCATGCCCCTATAAGCGCCCCCCACGCGTTTTCAGACTTTGCTAAAATGAGCGCCCAGTCCATGAACGTGTATGTGCGAAAAATGCCTTACCTACAATTCTACAATAACGTCTTCAATTTATCAATAATATCCGACAGTCCTGAAAAAAATCGTGCACAGAATTTGTAGACCACGAGCCACGCGTCTATGTCCGTGACTATACACTTCAAACTTCTGCTATGCCTCAAAAAGTTCTGCTGATCTTGCGAGGACCAATGGTCTGGCCTTTCAGAACAGAAGTAGTGTACTTGTCTACGGTTTGTAGATATTTCCCGCTTTCAACAGGAATCCATATTTCTTTGTACACATGAAAACCGTGAATCGAAGACTAATAAAAATCTTAGCCAGTGTTAAAAGCACGTGGTCAGGAAGCGCGCGCTACATACATGAACCTGTCATCAAAGACATTAGTCGGGAACTATCCATTCATGAAATGGGTAGCATATCATCGGCATGAAATGAATATTGGCACTAATTTCTGGTAATACTATAAAAAATGTTTGCATTATTTTTAAATGAATTGTTTGATTAACCACAATTGGTGTTTTTAAGCCAAATATCTGATAAAATGACAACTGACAGTGAATGCTTACACACCGTGCTGAATGATACACGCTCTAGATTAAGCCTACTGCTTGTGCAAATTTCTTTAGATACAATGCACATCTAGCTCGTTAGATTGCGTGGCTCTGGCCACAAAGACGGTCTCTGCTCTGGCAAATGAACTCTGGTGATACGCACGCGCTCGCTTACTCACAAACGCCTTGACAACAACATGTGTGTTACGTCCAGACATTTTTCTCATGTTGCCGATCATACATGTAGATGGCACGATGTAGCACAGAGATTTGTAATTAAACCTGCCGCGATCCCGAACTTAAAAACTGAGTCGAAACTGTATTTTTGTTCAAGCATTCAAGTCGCCATAACGACGAATGCGAGGCAGGCAGTCGGCGAGTTTTCGCCCTAGGATTTCAGCACAATTTTCTGTAAAATGATCGTAATTTAGCAGCAAAGTTTGATAGCAACGCACCACGGTTTTGTAGAAAGTCTTTCATAGATTACAGATACGTCACAGAGTGTAAATATGATGAATCTTAGCTTTCGATTTCACCCGTTTTGGAGACCGGGTTCCAACGGCCTTGGGTTATAATAAGCGCCCCCCCTCAAACGAACTTTTCTAAACGCCCTGGGCGGTTATTACGGCGAATACAGTAATTGTTATTCCCCTGGCCTTTATTACCAAAGGACGCCACTTGATCCAGAAAACACAATAGTAAAGGACAAGAGATGATCACAGATTGAGTCCAGAGTGACAGTTACATCCACCACATCAGTTCATTACAGTTACACTACTGCTCCCTCAGTAAGACAAGATGTATGTAACTTGACAGAAACTAGGTATTTACATGAGGGTAAAGGTAAAACAACACTGTGAAACACGTCTTAGAATAAATGTTATAGACATTACTTTTGGGTAGTTATGGTAGTGTCAAATGAAACATAAATTAATAGTCTTAGAGCAAGTGAACACAGAAGAGGTCAGGTGATGAGCGTAATTGGCATCGTACGCCGAAATATCAATATATCTATCAGTTAAAAGTGCATCTGCAAGTAAGTTAATGTCATGATTTGAAAAACAATGTCAAAGATGAATCAATAAATTTAGTCATTTTCAACACACATAATGATTTCTTTTTTACATGCAAGACCCATTGTTTGAAAACAAGATCAATACTCTGCCCACAAGTTCCAACCAATCAGAACAGAGCGTCTCTATTCTTAAAGTGGCTTCAAAACCCTGCTTTCTGTCAAAAACAAATTTTGATTTTGGTCACTAAGCATTGTGAAATTGGTCTCAAATTGTCCCTTAATCAAGATTAGTCAGACATCTAGGTTTGGACAGAACAGACAGTGCATGACTTGTTCAGATCAAGCTCATATCATGGGTGGCGTACCATAGGAGGCTGGAGGGCTATAGCCCCCCCCCCACTTTTTTCAGTGCTGCACTGCCCATGCATACAATTTCGTATCACAACTTTTAAATTGAGTAAGGAACAAAAACCCCCCGACAGCAACAAGCAAATAACAGCAGGTGGTCTGAACCAAAATTAGTTTCTTGATAGAAAGCATAGGTTTAATGCGCTTCAAGAAGTGCATGTGTATAAAGAGAGAATGAATGTTTAATAATCCAATTAAGGTTCAGAACTGCCTGTCACTGACAAGGTCACTGATGATGTGAAGCACTAATTGTCGCTTCAATCTTCCAGACAAACACCAGGGGACACAATATACATAAGTTGATGTTGGTTTTGCAACTTTCTCTGAACACTTTTTGTAATAACAGGTAAAAAGTGTGCGGCCAGTCTGATGTCTATTGCGCTACACCAGATGTGCCCAGGCTTCAAAACACCAGTTCATGTAAAACATGTTTAAGAAAACTTTAAAAGGTTGAAATCGGTACACAGACGCCAGCACGAGATCCAATTGGTTAAGGACAGTCAGTAACTGGCTATAACAGGAAAATGTGCCACTCAGTGATTTGTAATATTAGTGAAAGATGTTTTACCTCCCAAATGAAGGGATGCATGACTGATAGAAATCAGTGACGTCACTCACCTAGATTCGTGGAAATAAAGCTAATTTTGAGTAGACAAGGTTGAATTTATACATTATAGCCATGGCACAAGATTACTACAACATGAAAACTAACCAAGCAGTGCTGGATAGGTGGTAGGTGCATGGAATACAAATAACAAGAACAATGCAATCACAAAAAAATCCACAGACCAAGTCTGAACAGAGATCCTGAACTTGACCTCCCTGTCGTGTATTTGGACCTGCAACAGGATTCCCCTTGAGATTTGGAAATCCCCATGGTGTTTTATCGATTTATCCCACAACCAGAGAGGGTGCACCGGGTAGTGAACCAAGTCCGTGAGAAATGGACAAAACGACTGTGCACGGACAACTTCAAGGTACGGCTTTTTGGCTCCAAAAGGGATCTTTATTTCATATTATCCCTAATAAATGGAACCCAGGAATATACAAAGTCACAAAAAATCTCTTCAGCTTTAAAGTCAAGTTATAACCAAATACAATACATCCAAACGTACCCAGTGCCTGTTTTTATTTTGTTTCAAAAGTAGATTACAGTAAAACTAAAATTTCACCACTTTAGGGCACAATATGGCAGACAACAGAAATCTTATTTCTATCATTTTTCATAAAATACACAAAGCATAAAATTAATACTTTACCGTGAATCAAGTATTGTATTATAGTAATTATTAAACAATATTTTGAAAAATTGTGGAAGTTAACAATTTTAGAAGACATTGCATAACAAAAAAGAATAATTTTGACAATTATCTTTGCCAAGATTGGTAAGAATTTATCGTAACTGTATTTTAAATTATCATACTTATCCAAGTTATCCTACTTATCCAAGTTATCAAACTTATCCAAGTTATCATACTTATCCAAGTTATCATACTTATCCAAGTTATCCTACTTATCCAAGTTATCCTACTTATTCAAGTTATCCTACTTATCCAAGTTATCATACTTATCCAAGTTAACACTGTTGGTGAACAACAACAGATCAGTTTCAAACATAACAGGGAGAAGTGAAATTATTCAGCACCCTCCTGGATCAAGCACCCAATTGCTTCTTTAATAAGAAAAATGTCAGCCAACATGGATTCTCCAAGCAAAAATCACTGACATAAATGGCAATGTTTGAACTTTCAAAATGAAATCATGACTGATCAATACCATAAAGAGGACACAGAAATAAAAAAAACTGTCAAGATTTAAGTGACCAGACTGCAGTAAAAGGGTGGAATATAGAAATAAGGCTACTAATGAAATTATAAAAAGGGAAAGTTGAAGGCAGCTGTGGCTTGAAAACCCAAACAAAGCAATTTGAATATATAAGATAAATAAATTAAGAAATTAAGCGAAAAATAAAAGCTAGAGCAATAAAAACTCACCACTCGTTTTTCTCTAAAGTCAATCCCCACCGTTGATATAAACTTTGAGTTGAACTGTCCATCTGTGTACTGATAGAGGAAGCTGGTTTTACCAACACCGGAGTCACCTGGAATAAAGAGAATGTTTACACAAACTACACAAAACAGCATTTTGTGTTTTTGAAAAGATTTTAAGCAGTGGGATTTTGCAGCATTTTTTAACTCTGCTACAAAAAAGTTTAACAAGGATCATTTTAGAAAAAACGTGGGTATGGGTGAATTGACTCACGTGGCCTCAAGTCTATGAGCCAGTTTGGAGGACCTATGGGCCAATTTGGAGGACCTATGGGCCATGTTAGATTTTGTCTTTTTTGATTCCAATTTTAATGAGCCTGTTGGCCTGAGTTAAGCAATTGTAGTACATCAATGAAATTATTTTTGTACCAATGACGTTGCTTCAAATTACTATTGGCGAGACATTAATCAAATAACTTGCACAAAAAGACCAATGCTGAAAATGCTGAAATTACATTTTGCCTTCGTCAACTAAGCCAGAATTTGAGCCTGGACCAATCAGATATTACTTTTGAGTACTCGCAATACTACAAATTTGTAAATCAAATACCTACACATAACCAGCGTTATCTAACGTATCTGTGTCACTTTTAGAAACTATGGAACAAGTTCTCGAACATTTCAGAGTTGACAAAGTGATGAAAAACCCTGTTGTGTACGCTTGTGCATGGTAAAATCACCAACTTAGGACACAATATGGCAGACAAGGGTAATTTTATTGTATCATGTTTTTCACAAAAGATACATGGTACCAACACGATGCTTTGCCATATTCATGTTGTGGGCCACAGCTACTGAAAGTATTTAGAAACTGTGGTCATGCACAGCAATGTTAGAAGCCCTTGACTGAAATATGAAGAAAGTGCTCTTTTTGCAATTGTTGAAGCGACTTTACCATAAATAACTTTCAGGACACAAAACTAAAGTCTATTGCCTCTTTAAGCACTTACCAAGAGCTAAGAATTTAATAAGATAATCGTAGTCAGAGCCGTGTTGGCCGTCTGCCATCTCATCTGAAACAAAAATGAAGCAATGGTTAAATTTAACAACAAGGCTAAATAACCTGTCAGCTGTCTGCAAAACTAAGGAATAACAGGAAATTAACATGCAAAGAATTCGCATCTTAATGGCTTACCAAACAACAAAAGGACAGTTTTAATTTCCTCTGAAACTTACCTGAAGTGAATATTTTTAATTACAAACTGTATGTCAGATTCCAGGCAAAAGTGTTCCCATAGAACAAAATATATTTTATCAACCTAGATTGTCTTCTTGCAAAAATGACGGATACCTTTTAAACGATAGTGAAAAAGTAACACTGAATGCAAACTTCGGTTAAATGTAAATATATTGTCTCTATAAAAACAACTGCTGAGAATCAGTCATTAGAAATGCTGTTTGTGGTGAAATGTATTTTATACCATACATTATTTTGTATTTTTCTCGTCTAAGTGTTTGAAATAGAAAAATTTCACCAACACAGGGGCTGACAACCAGTACAATACAAAAATAATTCTGACAGACAAAATACCCCTGCCATGACGACTAGTTCTGTTAACACCAGATGGCTGGTAATACCTAACTATTATCATGGAGGCAAAATTTGAATTACCAAATGGCTTAAAAGGGCCTTTCGCACTAGGGATTTAGAACAGTGGATTAACATTTTTTTCAACCACAAGTTTCTGATCCATTCAGAAAGGTGATTTAGGCCAGTCTAAATTTAGGATGGTACTAAAGTTATTATTCTCAAAAAGACCAAATTAGCACGCAGACCAAAGCTACTCTGATTGTGTAAGCGCAGTGCTAAAGGTTTAGCCTGGATTATTTTTCTCAACTGTCCTAAACTGTCTTGCCGCTTCACACAAGCCTGGAGTTCCGAAACAAAACATAAACAAAAAGATATGTAGGATTCTAAGGGTTTCATTACCACAAACATCATCAAGTCACAATAAACATCTCCTTCATCTATGAATATAAGTTTTGCTTTTAACAATATGGAAATGCAATGAGTTGGAAGAGAGAACCCTGAGAATTTCATTTGCGTCTTGCGAAATTAGAAAGCTGACAGCTGGTAGCAGGTTCAGTCCAGACATATCAGGTGTGACTATGACTGATGGGGAAGCCTTATCACATGTACAAATAATATGTAATACCTACAATACATCCCCATAAATCATTATACATCTTAAAAAGCTGGCATACTGACACTCCTACATGTAAAGCAAACAACACAACTATTTTTTAATAAAATATAACATCATTTCTAAAATCTTCTAGTCTATTTATACTAACCTCTAGCCAATATTTACGTGTGCTAGTGTAAATAGACTTAGTCTAGAGGTTGGCGTAAATGAGTAACAGATTTTAGAAATGATGTTACTAAACATCACATCAAAGAGATTTAGGAAGACAAAATGAAAGGTGCTGAAAATTTGGCAATGGTATCAGGCCTTTATCCAGGATTTTGAAAATAGGGTGTCCAAAATGGGGTTCCCAATATTCCAGGGCATCCATGATTCCGACGCGTAACCCACCACCCCCAGCAATACCGCCAGATTTTTTTTACAAAAAATCCATAGATCAAGGTTTTCACGTCTAAGTTTATAAACAGCCTTCTATGGTGAGCATTTTTACTAAAAAAACTGTAGACCAAGACTTTTACAATGCTGTCAATCAAGTGTCAAAATAGCAACAATGCATATACTTTGTATATACGTTGTATATTTCTTCCTGCTTTGAAAAAACAGCCCCCACTATGAGCCTTCAGAGGCTTCCTAGTATTCATTACAATGTGCGAGTCCCATCAGCTGAAAATTTTGCCTCTTCAGCTGAACTGTCATAAAATCTTACCAATGCTGAACAAAAATAATTGCCATTTTTCATTTTTCAAAGGCCTTGTTGTTAGTGACTACAATTTTTCAAAATGAGGCCTGGTTATAGTATTGGTATAGAAAAATCTCAAAGTAAAATTTCACAAGTCGACCATATGTAATAACAATACAGCAACCAATATACAGTAGGTGATAGATCTTACTGTAGCATTCACACAAAGAAGGGTAACCACAACATGTCATGGAAGTACATTTGGGATAAGTCCTAAAAATGATATGGTGGTGACGTTTTTCTACTTAATAGTAGAGGGTGTTCTCATAACAGGCACAAATGTCAGCCACTTCTACAACAGTAATAAGATTGAGTGTGATAAGCAAGGACTTTCAACCCTATTAAAATTATAGTAATTGCAGGTTATCACTTTTGTCCCTTAGAGACATGTATTACCGTATATAGAAGACATGATATACAACTGCCATCTCTCTCATTTGACCAGACTAACACTCCAC
Source organism: Phoronis australis (assembly GCA_002633005.1). Taxonomy (NCBI): domain Eukaryota; kingdom Metazoa; phylum Phoronida; family Phoronidae; genus Phoronis; species Phoronis australis. Next base: position 232,649 of record NMRA01000327.1, read on the forward strand.
TTCTCTAACTATAGCTTCACTGCACTGTACTTATAATGATCTCTGTTTCAACCAACAAGCAAATGCCACTTCTGTTCGTATTTTGAGACATGTTTAAGTTTAAAATAGTACTATGAACCGTGAGTAGACAGAGGTAGCAACAACAGAGCAATGAGCTATATAATGATTTATCTCATTGGTCGAGAGTGCGCGAAATGGCGGGAAGAATTCCATACTCGCGTTAAGTGGGTAGATAATTTAGGACGATCGAGCAAAATAGTCCAGACCAAAATCTTTCGCAGTGTTCTTACGTCATTGAAGCAGATTTGGTCCGCTCCCAAGTCCAGTCTTTTCAAGCGTACTACAGTTAACTTTAGTACCATAGAAAATTTAGACTGGTCTAAATCACCTTTCGCAGTGGTCTAAAATTCTTGTGGTCAAGAAGGAATGTGAGTCCACTCACCTAAAAGGAAAGGCTCTTATGTGTGATGGCCAGCTCCTGTGTATAATTGTTACACAGAAATATACCACTGTTGCTCATCATAGAGGTGTGTCTATCAAGCTGGAGCACTCTGATCAAGCCATGGTGTCACAAGAGATCACAGATTTAACTTGGTATCTATTACAAAACCACATCTCATGCCTCACTGACCACAAAAGCAGAATAGTGCACCCATAATACAACATGCATTACTACGAATGCCTGGCCCAACAAAATGTACATTTTGATACTACTGCACCTGACTGAAAATGATGTTTGTTGGCTAGTGATGAACAGATAACAAGGCATAACAGTAATTTTATCATAGTCCAACATTTCCTTAGACAACATACCACCATAATACCAACAAATATGATATTTCCCTAGCACTACATTAGCCTTTGTGAAAACGTTTAAACAGAAACAAATCTGGCAGCAGTTGTTTTTTGCAAGCATTGCCAACTCAAGCTTTCAGTAAATGTGTGAGGTCTTTTTTAAAGATCCCACGCAATTAGGTACATACAAAACTTGCGTTTCACAATATTAAATTTAAAGTTAAAGCTGCAAATGCAAGGAATGTGCAAGTATGGTCAGTGAATAAGGCAGTAAATAAACACTAGCTTAACTGGCCTACAGAATATTATGCAGACCAGACACAGGAAAACATAAAAATGCCACCAGGGAGCACAATGGCAATCCATCCATCCAAGTAGTCATCATCTGTCACTGCATTCTTAGATTTAACAGAGATCTTCAAGAGTTTTAGGAGATGCTGATGGACGTATAAACAAAAAACCACTAGGAGACACCACCGCAGCCATCTTCTCCCCACCAGAAACACATATACAAAATTTCCTGTCTTTTGAGTGGTGTGGCCAAAAGTAGAGAGGCATGCACCAAAAACAGGTTTGAAAACAGTAAACCACCACCAGGTAACACAGCACATGTTGAATACACCCCCAAATGAAAAGGTGTCACTGACTTCTTAATAGAAACTTCTTTTACACAATACAAGGAAAATATGTCAAAAACTCCAAAGATACATTGCCACTAGGGGGCACACTGGTAGTCAGGGTTTTGGAGATGCAGCAGCAGATGCTGCAAGGACGAGGATGACAGGATCATACATCCACATTATACAGAAAAATGTAGGTTCATAAAAAGGAAGGTTTATAAAAAGGAAGCAGACTGTTGCCGCAACCACCACACAGGTGTTGACAATCCTGGTCCATTGAGTTGTCTGTTCATGATGAACCAAGTGTGTCTATTGAGAACACGTTGCTGTAGAGCTGTTGCCCAAGGAGGTGTGCCTTTTCAAATCATAATTTAAGGATATTTGTTACCTTGATCCTATCCCTTAAAGAGAAAAGACTGAATTGCACAGGAGCAAGTTTCAGTCGCAGGCCATTTAAGCGAGCAAGTTTCCCTCCAGTCAAAAAACTACGATAGACATCTTGAAAACCCATCAGGATTAGAACACACCTATGCAAGAACTCTCATTTCAACACATGTTTACTTCTCAAGGTGAAACAGCATGCAGTCCAAGAAGGAAAAGCCCATGTTCCACTAACTTTCTAGTTTAAGAATAGCCAAACCAACAATATCTAAATATCAGGTCTAGTCACTAACTGCAGCACTGCAGCATCTTACCATGAGGGTTCTTCATCTCCAACTGAACATCTATTATTCAAGAATAACAAAAAGTGATACAACATCTTAATTGTTTGTTTGAGATAGATTGTACTACTTATATATTCATGTACACCTATCTACTCTTTACCGCAAAACATGTCAAGCAGAAAAACACCACAATTATATGGTAATGAGGATACAAAGTGATAAGCAAAAAAGTCGAGATGTCAGTAATGAGAGTGGCTCACAAAGGGTTTGCATGGGATCTGGTTCACAGACCCCAAGGTTCATTGAGGTTCAATTCATCAGTTGAATGTCTTCATTTTAGGCTAGAGTTTGACACATGCATTTAGATAATTTGAAGTGACAACAAAAACACTTGACACTTGGCCAATCATTGGACAGTACAAAGTTAAAAAGATAATCAATGATAAATAACACAACAATTTTTTCGACCATGTTTTCAATTACAAACATCTTGTGAAATTAAACAAGGTTCAAGTCTAAAACAAACTATAACACATGCTTTTCACAACAAATGTCTTACTTACAAACATGGCACAGATCATAACTATTATCCACTTTTTCATCTTTTAAACTATTTCTTGAGGACATTTAATGTCACATCGATTTTGTTTAAGTAATATGACTGCTATCTTGGGACATGCCATTTCACACAATGCCAAGGTAACTGTTTATGACTGAATATCAATACACAACTATTGAACAATGTAGGTAAAAATGCCAACTTTTAATGTAACATGTCCCATCACACTTAGGTTTTTGTAATTCCAACACTCAAATGACACCAATGCTTTGTTCATTAGTCGTTCAAAAGAACCAAAATTTGATGAACATTATTTTCATACAACACTCTCCGACTTTCATAAAAAAGTAGAATGTTCAACTATAAAAAAGTACGCTCGTTACATGTGCATGCACCACTAGCTTGACTTTTGGTTTGGTAATGTGACATCTTTTAGGAAATGGTTACAACTTCGATGAAGCAAAAGCTGCTCAGAATTTCGGTTGCTGGTGATGAAATGCTCATAACTACTGACAAATTGCAACCACTTCTGATAGTTATTTGAAAACTGCAAAACTTGTGAAATTAGAGCAATGGATCGCAAAATTGGTGAAAAAAAACTGACCAAGAGATGGTACTCGATTTCATGATGCTTCAAGTTGACACATATAATTGCTCCACAAATTTAATTGCAGAATAATGGACTAACGGCATTGTTATCACGCTGCTACCAAAGTACATTTACTTCATTTACTGCAAGGGAAAGTTTAATGACATCAATTTTGAGTCAGATTTTGTTTTGCTCACTTTTTATCCAGATCATTACAAAGTTGTATATAGTTTAGCACTAAAGCTAGTGTCCAACGTATTTATTTAATTTTGCGACAGTCACAAAACCCCACCCTAAGTCGTTAAATAAGACCAGCATTAAAACACTTCTAGTTTTTATGGTCATACTGCATGGTTAAAATGTACACACATCTTACTCACCCTGACTCTAACATACTCCATATATCAAGACAAGTGTACAAATGTGTGTTAGTGTTCACAAACATGTGAGTGTGTATGTGCAACTGTTTTGATTTGATGGATTGTGATACAAATGAATGTTTTTCAAATTTCTCACCAAAACAATATTAGCCAATTATGATCTTCACTTGAACTGTGGATTCGGTAAAAGTTTCTTTTATTTGCAGGATTTAAAAACAAAAAAATCATTATATGCACAATTAGCAAAGAAGTACAGCACTAGAATATTACAAAAACTGCTACAAAGTAAACCCGCCATCAAGACACACTGCATTAGAAGTCATTCCAACGAATAAAAGTTAAAGGTCTGCACTTCTATTTCCCATCACCATAACAAAATAATAAGTACGTGAACCATGCATGCACCGAGTAATGTCCTTACTAAAACACAACATGACGTCAAGGCTATATAACCAAGGTTTCACATTTACAAGAAAGATCCCTGAAACACGCTGACCAGGTCGTTTCTTACCTTGATTAGTTTTTTCGTCCTGGGAGCCGTCCATTCCTGAGCACAGCAGTTTAAAGAGAAAGACAAGTTACAAGAAGCCTGCAGGCACTGTTGACTACATATAATCAAGTGATGAACACAGACATTAGCATCAGTAGACTGCCTTGTAGCAATTAACTACTAGCAACTTCCCTATCCATGATGACTGAGTGAAGGCAACTGGTGATTAGTCAGATCCACTTTGATGACTGTCTGGCTATTGTGTCTAGGAGATACTAACTTTCAACTGACACAGAGTAATCAATAATAATTACGTTCAAGGTCTATATGCTTTCATTACAACTTAGACTTGGGTTCAGATATTTTATTTAGAGCTTCATACATGAAATCAATAAATAGCCATGAAAAAAGTGCTTTTCTAAAAATTCAAAACCTTGAAAAATGAACAAACAATTCTTCCGAGCATGCTAATAGTGCTTGTGTGCGTGCGTGTTTGTCTCACATTACTGAATTCAGTGTCATGAAAAGTTAATGAATTAGCAAATTAATCCTTAAAAGAACTGTTCAGTAAGACTGAAGACTGAATTATTTACATGGGTGTTGTAAGATTACCCACATACCATAGGCTGAGTCCACGGCCACACCTATACGGCTATACCAGTAAAAAATTCCTTAATTTTTGCACATTGACAGAACTACACGTTTATAGGAAATCACAGAAATCTTGAATTTTAGAAATTTAGATGTTTGGTACAATAATGCATAACGGTATGGGAATACGTTTATCTAAGCAAAATTCTTTAAAATATTCAATTGGACAAACATAAAGTAATAAAAACACAAACAATAATGATAAAATATTAATAATAATAATAATAAATAGATAAAGTAAAAACAAACACCTATTAAAAAAATGTAGTGAAACGCTTTGTTAACGAGAATGAGGTATTAAAGAGTAGTTACAGGTGAGCTGATCCATTGTGGTATGGAGTGGAATTCCACAAAGGCATGGAGGATGAATAGAGGGCTCGCTCGACTGTACAACATCTTCACCCCTGAAGAAGATCTAAGAAGACAGCGGAGAGATACGGATGAGTGGTGCCATGTATGCTGCGATGAACAGAAGTTGGAACTTGCTACTTGACGGACAACTTATGGACATCAGATAGAATGGAAGTTAAATGGCAACAGTTTAATGGAGACGGATTAATGCACACCACTGTGTTTAGAACCCTTTACTGCTTATTTAGCTCCAGTCAAAACAGTGATTGCAATAGTCCAGACATGAGGTAATTAGCACATGGAAAAGCTTCTTGGACCAGGGTATCCAGAGTGATGGCTTAGTTTCCAAGGTGATTCAGCATTATGTGAACATGTCCAACATTGCAGAAGTTCTGGTTATGATAAAGTGTATGCCAATTCAGACGTAGTGAGATATTTATTCTTCAGAACACTAAAAAGTGAGGATTTGTATTTATAATGTGTTGGGTACGGTAAAGTCGCGTGATTTTCGGACGGTCCGCCATTTTCGACCAAGAATAAATATTTCCGAAATAAGTTTTTCATAGTCCACGAAATTCGTACAAGGTCCAAAAACTGTTTTTTAATGATCTTCGAACTTCGGACAATGTCATAAACGTCGGATTTTTGCCCCGCGACTTTCGGACAAGGAAAATTTTAGAAACGCTTATTTGGGATCGACGCAACTCCCGTGTCACTAAAGCGTTCAACGGATGATTACACTACTCTTTAAGGCTTGAATCTGAGAATTGGTGTAACGGGCGTTGTAATTTTTACCTTGTCTTGACGATGTCATGACCGTTACTCGATTGTCTTGCGTTTAGCTTGTGTTTGGCGCTTTAGCTATGGAAAGAGTCACGGAGTCCCGCATGACGAAAATTTCTGATGAAAATACAAATGGGAAATACACGGAAGGCTGCAGTTTTTCGTTGTAGCGTAACATGTGCTCTGGTTTAATTAGACCGTGTTGTTCGACTTCGGACTGTGACATTGAACTTGCACGCCTGACATCAACTTGCGTGTTTACGAAACGTTTATATTTTTAAAACGTCCTGGCCTTTGCAAATGCCCTTGTTAGTGGCTAAAATCTCCGGCGACGTGTCCCGATTTTATTCTTGACGTGATGAGAAATATTTTTTGTTTAGGCCCCCATTCACAATATGCCACAGCTAAGTCTGTCCGTAGGATATCGCGCATTCAAAGTAGTGTAGATAGTGAACAGCAGCAGCCGAATGAGACGGAGCCAAAGTAAAGCTGGTTAAAAATCAAACATAGTGCAAGGCCCAGCACTCAGAAAGGGGCGCGGCGCACACGCAATTGTTACAGAGACGTTGCATCCCTGTCCTATGTTGTGTAAGTGCCGGTGTGCTATAACACATATCAAAAACTAATGTACATCCACGTAACCACGTTTCATTACCCTTACAAATTGTCTGTTGCTCTCTGATAAGCATCGCAGATGCAAGAATCTCGCTAAAGAAGATAGTGTGATCGTGTGCTTCGTTTGCAATGCCTCACCAAACGTCTCGACGTCTTNAGGGAGGGAGGGAGAGGGAGGGAGGGAGGGAGGAAAGGAGGGAGGGGAGAGGGATGGAAGGGGAGGGATGGAAGCGAAGAGGGAGGGAGGGAGGAAGGGCAAAAGAAAAAACCTCTTAAAGGAGAAGCTTCAAATAGAGGATGACATCTGCATCGAACAAACTCAATGACTTGGTGGATGCCATGAAGGAAAAAAGCCAAAATTAGCTCAAAAAACAAACAAAAAGTTCTGAAGAAATGTAAGATTACCTAGCCAAAACTATACAACACAGAAGATTTCACCGCCAAAATCAAACAAGCCCACACTAAACTCTATGCGTTTTCCCAGGAGAAAAGTTTGGAAAACTGAATATCTTCCAATAAACTTATGAAACAGAAAGGTGTTCATTTTCTAGGACGGGAAAAATGAAGTTAGTGAAATAAAGAAGCCAGGAAACACATCTCGTTTTTGTGCTGGAATGTTGAAGGTCTGCAAAGTATGTTGCAGTCTAACAACAGTGCAGTGTTCTACCAAAAGAAACTGGTAAACACCACATCATAGGTTGTGTTGAAACTTTTCAATAGGAATGTTTTCTCATACAGGCTGAGTTGGACAATGTGTTACAAAACACTTGCCCAACAGGTAAGTAAAGCCCTAAATTTAGTCAAGTCTTATTTACACAAAATGGGACCAATCAGAAATGTAAAAATAGCATTTAGATTATTGATTCTATGGTGGCAACCAGTCTGTTTGATGGTGCAGAATTATTGGGTACAACCTATAGGAAGGAAATAGAAAGTGTTCAGCTTGCATTTTGTAAATGGTTATTATGTACAGGTATCAAGACAATAAATGCTATTGCAAAAGGTGAATGTGGGCGTTTCAATTTGTGTATTATATATGTGCAAACCGGTCAAGTAATATTTGAAACTGTGGACAATGAATGATGATAGAATGCCCAGACAATGTTACATAATGCAAAACGATTTGAAAGGTCAAAAGAATTGGTGAATCTTAGTGAAAAGTATATCATTTACGACTGGGTTTGACTGCAACAAGGATGAAATGAACTTTTTAATTTCTTTTAAGCAGACTTAGGGATATGACTTTTCAATTGTTGTATCCTTTGCTTGCAAATATGGATAAATGTGATTTTTGCCATTTAATTAAATATGAATTAACATTTGAAATGTATTTATGTGGTAGCCTGTTTTTAAATCAAACACTTGCAATAGCAAATTTGAGGTGATTGACACATCATCTTATGACTGAGTTGGGTAGAAAAAACAATGTACCTAGACCAGAAAGAATTTGTAAAACTTGTAATACCGGTGAAATTCAAATGAGATACACTTTTCATTTGATTGTCCTGTCCTTGCACACCTACCGATCACCACGTATTGTTAGAAATAGAAACATTAAGGCACATTTAGGTTCAGATTCTAAGCATGTTTTTAGAAATACATCATCCTTCATTCAACAAGCAATGGTAATTAGGAGCGAAATGATGAGTATTTGATAAATTGCCAAAAGTATAGTGTCTGTATATTAATAATGAACTGTGGGCCAATGACCCTATGAGCCTTAGCGTAGGCAACTCCAGCATTCCTATTTCCATGAGTCTGACTCAGATGCGCTACATGAAGCCATTTATAAAAGGGTCTTCCATAATAATGTCAATGAGTCGATGTTTTGGGAAGTTGCGGTCAGTATGAACTGTTAACTTCGGTCCTGGATCGAAGTTAACAGCACCAGTTAACTTCGCACTAAACAGGTGGATATCATTTAACAGCGGAGCGTCGATGCTGTGGTGCAGTATGAAAGGTCAACTTTGGTCCCATCGAAGTTATTGCAGGCGTCATTCTTATCGTCAACAATATAAAGTGATTACCGTAAACGTTCGGGTTAACGCCCTGGGCGGTTAAATTGGCAAACCCAAAAAATCGGGGGTGGGCGGTTAACCAAGAGGTGGGCGCTTAACTGGAAATCTTCAAAATTCGCAGGGGGGCGCTTAACCGAGCAGTGGGCGGTTAAATCGAAAATCCACCTAAAGTAGGGGGTGGGCGGTTAACTGAGCATGGGCGTTAACCCGAACGTTTACGGTAGTTCAAAGCTATTTAGTTGTAGTTAATATGTATACACAAGTACTCACTGTTAATAAAGTTGGCTTATAAACCACATTTCTTTTTATTTCATACCCCACATTCTTCTATTATTCGTTTAAAACACTCCCACTTTCCCACAAAATTTTAAGGGCTATCTTCCAAGTCCCATCAGGAACTTGATCACTGCCCGCCAGGAGTCTGCCCATAGGTTTGTACTGGGACTATCTGGCACAAAGGAATCTTTCTGTTTGTTAGAATCAGTTTATTACGCAACTTTTGCCCATCAATTCTTTGAAAAGTGACACATATGTGCATGGTCTTGTGTGCTGCCATAAACATGTTACAGTAGTTAGTGGGGACATGACCACATTGTAGAGTCAGTCCACAGCAAAGAGGAGTACTTTGTTTTTTCAAATTTAGAATGTAGAAAATAAATCCGAAAGTAAATAAGACGATCCAGATCCTCTCAAGGATACTATTATTTCACGAAATGTAGAATATACATATGTAAATAAAACAACAAGAATGGATCAACTGAAATTTTTGGATATAATAACATCCTTTGCCAACACTAACAGAAATAAAGTAAAATCAAACACTATATGACAATTGACATTTAAGATGTGGCGTAATGAATATGATACATCTTAAATGTCAACTGTCATATAGTGTTTGATTTTACTTTATTTCTGTTACTGTTGACAAAGGATGTTATTATATCCGAAAATTTCAGTTGATAAATTCTTGTTGTTTTATTTACATATTTCTAGTTTAGACAGATTTTTAGATTTAATTTATCACAAACAAAACTGACAATAAAATTGATATAAACAGGCGACAAAAATGAAGATTTTACAATATGCATATAATAAACATGTGCAGTGAAACAATTCCTCGAACATAAGTGACACCTGAAGCGTGTTCAATAGAGTGAGCGCCCGCGAGCGATTTGAGCGCCCTCGTCCTGAACAGCTGTGTTCACGTTAGCGCTCGCGAGCGCTCGCGAACAACCTCGAGAGCATGTTCGCTTAAAATTCCAAGATGGCGTCTTGCGAAGGCTTCACGTCTGCAACATATGAACCCATTATGATTCTGCAACACGAAAACTAACCTCAAAAGTTGACCGACTCATCCGAAACTGCGACTTAAATTGCGGGTCGCTGTAGCGAGGTACAGTTTCCTCGACGTAATTTTCGATTCTTGTCGAGCCAAACTCTTCACGGTTGTTGTCTTAGGGCTGCCGATATTAATAATTATTGGCAAAGATTAATCATATTTATCACTCAGTACGCCATAGGAAGGACTGTTAGTGTTAAGCTCATCGTCTAAGACGTTCAACACAATCTGCTTCAAAGTTGCTTTACTGGATCGCACAGTGAGCGCTCACAGCTGTTCAGGAGCTGTTCCTTGTGTTCGCGAGTACACGCTAGCGGGCGCTCACTCTGTTGAACACGCTTCTGTAGTCTTAGCTGTCCACACACAGACATACCCTAGAAAAAGTTACTCCTGGAACAGTTGTTGCTAGGTTTGAGTGCTATTTAAAGTTACCCCATTTGTGACAACTTACTCTAACTTGTTCTAGAGTAACTTGCGTCCCTTGTAATCGCTGTGTGGGTGCAAAAGTAGGGCAGAAGTAATTATCAGCTGCGGTTATATACAGACCCATTGGTATTAGGGCGTTCCTTGTCACGACAACTTCCGCCTTACCCTAGTTATCGGATATGTATGTGTGTGTGTGTGTGTGTGCGCGCGCGCGTGTGTTCCACTTAAAGTGGGGTAAGCTGCACTAGTACAAGTTGCTCTAGGTTAGGCTGTGTGAAGACAAAACATAAGTTAGGAAGACAGAATTGCAAACCTCAGCCATACACAGCTAGCAGGCGAATTAGAACATTGCCTGGGTAAAAACAACTTAAAAATATAAATCTTTGGAACAATGTGGGTAAAAAATGACCAAATTAAACCATTAAAACTACTTTTCCTTGAGTAAAGCAAATAGCTTACCGGTGTCGATAAAATTACCATTGTACCGTGAATCTGCTGCTAAACCTATGGTGCAATGATATGTGTCGATTTTGAGCACAATGAAATTGACATAGAGCATCACCTATAAGTAAATTTCTCTTTTTGCCAATCAAACATCAACCAGACACTAAATTCGAACACCTTTTTTAAGTTTCATTTTCAGCATGGAAAGTGAAGTCCCACTCGTTGCCGACTTGTAGTGACCTTGACCCTGGCGGCATGAACTTCGGCAGGAGGTTTCAAACTTCAATAAAAATGTTGCAAAGAATTGTTTTTCCCAGGTTCATTGTTTATAATTTACTCAACAATGGCCATCAAACTAATAAATACTTGTATCGTTATGGTTCTGAATTGTTTTTTCAAGGAATTGCTTAAACTACATTGATAATAAAAACTTCATGTTTGTCTTTTGTGGTACACTGGTGGAAGTGATGTCCAACTATTACACAGGCAATAAACATTGATTTGCATTTTACATCAAAATTTGTAGTGTTACCTTTTAAAATGGTTTACAGTCAATGTGTCAAGAAAAAAGGCTCCTGATAACTGACAAATTCATCAAATAACATTTTTGCTTAGATTGAAAATTAAAACTTCATAGTTTATCAGTAGTTTATAAGGGCGCGAAACTACGCAGCAGACCACAACCTTCTGGAGTAAATCCACTCCCAGAGGAGTAAACCAGCAATTTAATGGAGTAAACTGTGACAATTGTGGATTTCAACATTACCAAGAGGAAATGTACTCATGAGTAGGAAAAAGTGTGCCATGTGCAACAAGTGGAACTACTTTCCTTCAATTTGTTGGGCAAACCATGGTGTTGGATCCAGTTAATTCTATTGAAACTGGCCCTGAAGATCAAGCATTCGTTAGATTATGAGGTGGACCTGGTTGACAAGAGGTCAGATTTGATATCAATCCTGGTTTAACCACGAACATTTACCAAAACAGTATTCGATTAACTTGCCATTTACTTCACATCGACCTTGACTGTCCTATACCTGAGAGCATATGGTGGAGCAACATTGACTGTAAATACCTGAGAGCATATGGTGGAGCAACATTGACTGTCTTATACCTGAGAGCATATGGTGGAGCAACATTGACTGTCTTATACCTGAGAGCATATGGTGGAGCAACATTGACTGTCCTATACCTGATAGCATATGGTGGAGCAACATTGACTGTCTATCCATTTGATTAATGACCAAAGGCATACAATACACCAGGGACCAAGTGCACTACAACATTGTAGATATAACACAGATCACACCCAATTTCTGGTTATGGGGCAAATCTAAATTTCCAGTTAATCAAATTAAGTGAAGATGATTTCTAAGTTTTCCAAAACAACCCTAATGGCCAACAACAGAGAGGAGTTTCAAGGCTCAGAGTTAGATTTTGGGTGAATGCAACATCCAGCTGAAACCAGACGCCAGCTCTCTGCTTCACACACCTCCAGTGTCCCAGAGGCACTCTAGGACAGACAGACTGAGGAGTTAAAGCATTTGAGTGACAGCAACATAACTGGTAAAGTTGGAAATTCCTCAAAATGGGCAGAATGGGTAAACTTGCCCCTCTAAGCTGAAAAGCCATCTATAGAACTGCCAAAGCTGAGTGGTACTTAATTCTTTGCAAACTAAATTAGATGCAACCTCAGAGTATTGGACAATTAAATAGTCAGAGAAACTGTTGTTCCTGACAACATTTAATAAGCCATTCAGAAGATAAACCCATACCACATCTTGAGACTACCACTTGGTCATCTAAAAACAGATTGATGAGAGTTTTGAAGGACTTAATGGCATCATTGTAATTGTTGATTACATACCGGTATTAGTGTTGAGACTCTACAGTTCAGAGCATGATGCCAATCTAAGACGAGTATTGCAAAGATGGCTTGAATGAAATATTCGTTTGAAAGATGAAATATTAGACTTTGCTATAAATTAAGTCCCATATTTTGGTTGTTTGATAACCAGTCAAGATTTGCGACCAAATCCATCAAAGACTGTACTGTACCCAAATGAAACCGCCTGAGAATAAAGGTGAGCTTGAAACAAAACAAGGCACTGCAGGTAAATCACAATCAAGGTCCATATTCACCATTGTGTTACTGGCTAAAGTAATTTTTTTGACCACTTACCAATTGCCAACTGAATCTCATATGCAAAGGGTTATTTAGTTGTGCAAATTAAAAACAGAATCATCAAAATCTGACAATGTTTGAAAAATTTATGCATGTTTTTGTTTGTTAATTTCATGCATTTTTAGTGTTACGAGTAGCCATTTTAAAAATTCCAATTTTCAACTCACCAGTAGCAAAGAAGTTAATTTTATTAAGTGAGCAATTGCTTTGATATGACTAGGAATAACTTGATTCACTTTCAGAATCACTTGGATGAAGTTGTGCTTAATCATTGAGAAATGGTAGGGTTCATCCTAAAACAGTAACTCATTACGAAATTAGTAAATTCTGTGTTTCTAACCCTCATCTACTGTAAAGTAGGTTAAAATGTAAAGTTCATATTCTGCAATAAAAAGAACTGCAAAATGTGTTAGCCTAGGTAACACAGCAAATTATTCAATATCTAAACGAACCAAAAATTTGGATATTGATTGGATTCTGCTATGTTGAAAAAGGGCCAAAAAGGCAAACAAAATGTAGTGTATGTACTCCCTAATGAAATTCAGCAACACAAATTGTGATTGCGAATAAAATTATTACCTTTTAAATAACACCATGGTGCTTATTATCATCAAAGAAAAATAAATGACCATACAACATTACAACATTATGTTACCATGTGATGCAGAAACAGTGATGTAGTGTACGTACCCCTTTTGTAGTGTACATACCCTCATGTTAACAAATACCATGAAATTAAAACATTACTCGATAAGTGAGCAACATTGGTCAGAGACAGTTTCCACAAATGATACTTGTAGATTAAAAGGGTGTTTGTTATAAATACATTGTTTTGAGTGAAATATTGGCATTTGTGTAGTGTACGTACCCCTATATTTTAATGAGTGCCTATTTTTAAAGAACGAAAGATATGCACATGAATGCTGTTTTTTTAATTTTTCTCTTTGAATACATTTATTAAATAAACTGACACTCAGTAGATTCTTAGTATTTAGTTACAAACCTGACAGTTCTCCTTATACTGTGATAAGATATGCAATGCATCATCATCTAGATTAACTTGAGCAGCACGGTAATAATTTTTGTTACTTTAGTATGTGACACTTCTTCAATTTGATCAATAAGTTATTAAATTTGATCAATAAGTTATTAAATTAACAGCTACCTTATGAATTTTTGCATGATAGAAGTGGGCTGTGACCATAAGTTGTAGTGTACGTACCATTTCATACAACTGTGATGCATCAGGCTATAACATTTTATTCGGTGGTTCTTGTGCAAAAATATTTTAGATTACAAACCTGGAATGATAGTACTTTAAAATAACCCAGCTTTTACAGTTATATGACAACCTTCATTTTCCACCAAAAGTGGCCACCGAATATGAACCTTGACTGTGATTTGCCCAATGATGAATTTATCTGTTGAAATTTGCCCCAAATTTTGCTGACATTAGTGGCCAAATGCACCAACTGTTGCTAAGGGACACTGAATTTGTCTGAAACAATCAACACAAAAATCCTTCCATCAGGCTAAGAGGATGACCACTGAGACACTCATGCTTGCCATTTTGATCCAAAAGGCTGTGACACTACAAATAGATGCATCATAATTAGGCTCAGGTGCGATCCTTCTACAGGAAGCAAACCCAGTTTCATACCCATCAAAGGCATATCAGCCAAAATCAACTACATATGAATTGAAAAAGAAATGCTTGCAAACATTGTTTTGATGAAAGCAGTCTACCAGCATGGTAGGAAAGTGTTAGGGGATACAAATCATTAGACAGTAGGGTGAAGGCACAGCTGAAAAGATAGGACTTGGAATTACATAATTTACCCTGGAAATTCCATTAGGAGACACCTTGTTATATTGCCCCAAATTTACAGCCAGACAACTTACTACAGTTGCCTGAAGGCATGGAACAATTCACATGCTTGTGTTACATAAAGCCCCCCATTAATTCTATTGAACCCTGAATGAAACCTGCTTATCTAGGTCACCCTTGTCTCCACTTTGGTAACTACTGCTCTTGTGTTTCTGGAGAACAACACCAACAGAGTTAAACTAGTAAACCCCTCTCTTGGATTCATTCCCAGGGACAAATGTTAGCGGTAATATACCCACTAAATTTGCTGCACAAGAGAAAAGTGTTATTCCCAGCATTCACATGAAAGTAAGAGTACAGCTAATGGAGAATAGCAAGTTTCCAAGTGTTTACATGGTAATGAGGTACATGTCAACGGGTTTCATGATTGTACGTGTTCCCTTCAGTGATAACAAGTTGCAAGCTTGATAAATAAGGATCCACAGATGTGTTGTTTATGGATAGCCCAAACCATGTAGCCAGTGCAGCAGTGATGTGGTGGATTACTGGAATTGTTAATGTCACATCCCACATGCTCTGTAAACCCTGACACCCTGAGACACCCTGTCAACTCAAGTCCTGGATGATGAAAACTATCTATCCTTGGCTGAACAGAGAATCCCCAATGAAAGCAAATATAACATTTTGGTCATTCCTACAAACAAAACACCACAAACTCTTGCTAAACAGTAGAATGACAGTGACCTAACACTCATGGTAGTAGCTGTGAGTCACACTTTCAACAAAACACCAGAAACTCATGGTAAAGGATAATGACAGTGACATAACACTCAGTGTTTACTGTTTGTTTATACTGACTCTCAGCTGTCATTAATCATACCTAGCCAATTATGGTAGTAGTGTGGTCTGACATACTCTTTGTGGATCACCTTACTTACTGTTCAGTTCCACCTTACTGTTTAATTCGTTTAATAGAAACTAATCTCTTTTGTCTTTGTCTTGTCGGTACACAAGACATTACACACTTAAGACGGGTCAGGCAGAAATTCTTTCCATAATTCAAATATCAACAACCTGCTCCAAAACTATCAAAATTGATGCAAATATAAACCAAAAACAACACATCATGACTTTGGGATGACCTTACTTATTCCATTAAATTTCTGCCAATATTTAATAAATTATTTGTGAAGTGACTCCATATTAAAATGGCTTTCTAATAGGTCTAAATGTAGGATAGGCAATTACATCGCTGTGTACGACACGACACGGACGATAATATACAGTACCCCATAAAAAGTCACTGATGTGAAAATACAGCCAATCACAACAAATGAAACATGCATTAATATATATCCACACTGAGTTACAATTTACACATACCATGACTCTAGAGACAATTCAATCAAAATAATTTGAATATATTCATGAAAATCTGTTGTGGCATTTTTATGTGTAAAATGTATTTTTTACTAGGTGAAAACCTCTTATTCGCTGAGCGAATTTGGCCTACCACCCATGTAAAATACACAGGATGAGATTACCGGTAGTACAAAAACTGATGGGGAGTACTGTAGCCTCTAGACAATCAGCTGAAGGACTATGCGCAGCACGCACGCACGCACACTCACACACACACACACATATATACCACAAGGTATGAGCACATATACCATGTACCACAAGGTATGACACTGGTCTGTTGCTATCGGAAGAACAAACAACTGTTCGTGGTTTGTTGAACCCCTGTTTTGCACAAATTTATTGAAATCTGTTTGTATTAATTGGGTACAATAAAAAGTTGAGGTGAATGAGGACATCTGTGGTGTTGCCTCAGGGCTAAGTGTCAGACTGTAGTAGAAGACTGAATCAGTGATTGTACCTAGACTGCACTGTACTGCTAGTAACCTAGTCTTGAGTGACGAGATAGAGTACAAGTTGACTGGGTAGTTGTTCTGATTATTCAGTTGCACTGCAACTGGTTTCACCAAACCAGTTTAACTGTCTATTTACCTATTTATAAATAAGCCTACACNCCCAAACACACAGATTTTTTTACAAAAAATGCATAGATCAAGGTTTTTACATCTAAGTTTATAAAACAGCCTTCTATGGTGAGCATTTTTACTAAAAAACTGTGTAAACCAAGACTTTTACAATGCTGTCAATCAAGTGTCAAAATAGCAACAATGCATATACTTTGTATATACATTGTATATTTCTTCCTGCTTTGAAAAAAGAGCCCCCATTGTGAGCCTTCAGAGTCTTCCTAGTATTCATTACAATGCGTGAGTCCAAACTTGAAAGGTTCCTATTGACAGTGGCTGTCTAAATGATACATTGGGCGTCCTTGCCAGGGTGTCCAGATTAGTGTTAGGGCGTCCAAATGGACGCCCAGGACGTACGCTGCATAAAGGCCTGTTGAGGACATCTGTGGTGTTGCCTCAGGGCTAAGTGTCAGACTGTAGTAGAAGACTGAATCAGTGATTGTACCTAGACTGCACTGTACTGCTAGTAACCTAGTCTTGAGTGACGAGATAGAGTACAAGTTGACTGGGTAGTTGTTCTGATTATTCAGTTGCACTGCAACTGGTTTCACCAAACCAGTTTAACTGTCTATTTACCTATTTATAAATAAGCCTACACTGGCCACAGCCACCGCCAGAAATACAGTCGAGCATACCCTCCCACCAACGACCAACGGCGATGTATGAAGGCTGAAGCAACTGCTATCCTAGTCTAGTGATGGGATATAATAATACAAGTTGACTGGGTGGTTCTCCAAATTTTTAGCTGCAATTCAACTGATTTATCAAACCTATCTACCACAGCCACAGCAAGAAATAAAGCCGAGCATACCCTCCCACCAACGGCAACGGCGACGAAGGGGACGAAGTCTAGCATGCCTAATTACTTATAAGTGCCGTGCTTGTGTCATAACTCATGTTCCTTCAGCAGCAACCTCCATGAGAAAACATGAACTCAAACTAAACAATAATGGAAAAACTATTTAAAAGATTCTCACTTGATTCACAATTGAGGTAAGTTCCTCCGACAAATCAATAAACGATTCAACGTCAACAATATGCTTGATCCCTCTGATTGATCTCTTGAACTTGTGCGACAAACCCAGCGGCGAGCAACAGGTCAATTCTCATGATAAGCAAATGTCACATTTTTAGTTGAGACATATTATAAATATTTTCTGTTCAATATACTTGTAAATTTAATTATAAAATAGCTGAAGTACATTTGCGTGATACTACGACTAAGAGTTTGTTTTGAATTATGATAGATATATAAAAAGTATCTGAAGGAATCAACTGTTGTGACTTTTTATGGAAATAGAAACTTCCTGTTAAACTGCGCTCATTGAAGTTGGCAAAACTGATGTTGTGTACGAACTCCAAGAGTTTTCCTCGTTCGATTCTCAATGTGAGTATTTATTTGAACCAACAGAAAATATATGTACAATATCCTCTTTTGCCTTGTAAATCTCTGAGGTCCTCAGACAGCACATGTAGCCAGTAGCAAAGACTACTCGGCAGGACTGCTGCCGCTGGCGCTGGTCAGTCCCCCCGTGTCATGTAAAATTTCTTACCCGTGAAATTTCTTGCCACTCTGACTTCGCGCAATGTTTAACATAGCAATCACAGTTGATCAAAATCGTTACATTATCACACACGTAGTGAACTTCTATTTTTAGGCTAATTTTACAGCGCGTTTTGCCGTCTTCGACAGGTAAGATCACGAGGTACACTTGAAATAAGTGACCCTCAAAACCGGGCATGCTCAACACTCGTCAACAGGGTACTTGTGGCAAGTATTTGACGGGGAAGAAATTTTACGTGACAGTAACAGTGGCAGTGCCAGCAGGATTACTCTAGACACCTCAGCTGTCTGTTCAAATAAGTATTTTACACATAGTTTACCTAATTATCGGACGGACCCTAAATATCGGACATTACATAAAATCTTACTTGAAGCATAATCAGAGAAATATATGACACAAATTTTTGTTCCGCTGTAATGCATTCAATGTCCGGCACTGTCCCGTTTTTTCTAGCATTGCCTCGTTTTGGGTTTACAGAGAGAGGGTGCAATTTAGACCCCCAAGTCAGCCTAAAATGGACGATTGCATAATCGGTTATAAAAGTTGAAACCAAAATCTTTTTCCACAATGAAATCATCTAATTGAACTAACAATATGTCACTGTTTCATTTTTTCATTTGCTTTTAAACTCAAGTCAAACCTCGGCCGCGCACGTGCGTGTGTCATATCAAGAAGGCAAAGAGATACTAAAAACTTCAATGAGTTTGCATGCGCTTTAGTCGTGTGCACTGATTCATCGAAACTACTTGGTGCTGTCATCAGACTTCATGTTGTGGATAAATTTTGTTGCGAACAGAGCTGTGCCCGCAGCCATTACTTGGTTAGTCAGTTTTCCGCAGTGTGGCGTATGGGGAAACATGGTGTCCGATATTTAGGTTCTCCGAAGGTTTGCTAGTTGTGTTTTTTAAAGATCAGTTGGAACATAAATGTGGCTTTCGGTGATAAGGTATAGTAACATAACAATTTTGTAAAGGTAAGCCTTTATTTCAGCAAAGAATTTACAACAATCCGTAGTATTTTCAGTTAAATTTAATACAAAATGTGCCAAAACGTCCGATAATTAGGTCACTTGACTGTAGTGAGACGTTATTTGACCTGTCTCACTGCTGCGCTGGCCTTCTGCCGTCTCACGTCTCACTACAGTATTCACAGGATTACCTGGGCGATGTTAAATTTGATGCCTATATATAATCTCCGTACTTATGTTTTGATGCTAATCTACATGTTTAGCTAGGTGGCTAGTGAGTAGCAAGTGTCGTCAACCCCCAAGCTTGCTGCAGCAAGAGTGTTCTTTGTTGTCAAAAAGTGTTGTCAGTTCATCTGGGGTGAATTACAAACTGGACTAGTAATGTCTCTCACAGTTTGGCTCTTAATTTACTTGTCTAGGCTTTCTGAGCTCAATTCTTTTGTAAACTTGACATAATAATAATTCTACTTCAAATTTCCAGAACAATCACTGCTAGACCTGAAAACACGTCCTCACTGTAAAAGCTGCAGGAACAAAAATTGACAGTGACCACCATCTATAGCTGGCTCAGTGGAGACTGTGTAGCTCCTACAGGAGCTTCATATGCCGGAAGGTTTTAGCGAATTATGCCTCACACTGACGAAAACTTCAAAGTCAGGTTGTTGTAAATACCTTTTGCGCATAGAGGAACACTTTAGGAGGCCGTTGATGTCTTTAATTCCTTCCAATTGGAACAAATATTCCTGTTATCAAACTATTTCTTCGAGCAGTACCTCGTTCAGTTCCCAAAATTGGTAACTGGACATTTTAATGCTGCGCATGCCAGGGATATGACGTAATACAACCTGCCGCGCGCAGTGTTAAAAATAGCCAGTTTCCGATTTTGGGAACTGAAAGAAGGACTGCTCGAAGAAAAAGTTTGATAACGGAAGGAATTAAAGACACCGACGGCCTCCTAAAGTGTCCCTCTATGTGCAAAGTATACTTACTTGTATAACAACATGACTGATTTTTTAATCAGTGTGAGGCATAATTTGCCGAAAAGCTTCCGTTGTATCAAGCTCCTATTGGAGTTTCACCGTCTCTGCTGAGCCAGTTAGAAATGGTGGTCACTGTCTAGAAAAAAAGGGCTGAACACTTTGACACATGGGACCACCCGAATATCAAAAGCAGTTACTGATTTTCCAAACAATTGACCAATTGGCCATAAGGGGGTTCATGTTACATCCAATTAGGCAAACCTGACCTGAAAGGCCGAAGGTCACTTTCATGACAGTTTCAGTGTAAACGGCAGTTCTCTCTTCCTCAATTAAAGTCCATCTCACTTAAAAGAAAGTTCACAAAAATAAATATAATCCAGATACTCTCTAGTACACCCCTCAAAAAACAAACTGGTGATAAACCGCTGAGCTCAGTCTTGTCGTGAACTTCAAAAATTTATCCAGTCATTAGAGCCTGAAATAAACATCAGGATTGTTTAAAATATTGTAAGTATGCGGTGACTTGGCCCAAGGAGCAGTTGT
This sequence comes from Phoronis australis, assembly GCA_002633005.1. Taxonomy (NCBI): domain Eukaryota; kingdom Metazoa; phylum Phoronida; family Phoronidae; genus Phoronis; species Phoronis australis. Next base: position 253,490 of record NMRA01000327.1, read on the forward strand.
CTCATTAGCATAGTGAATTAAATATTCTGTAAATATCCTGTATGTACTCTATTGCAGACTAAATGCATATCTCTTGTCATGACAATGAGTAGTATCAACGTGAATTTTAGTATCCAATAGTAAGCTGAATGTTTTATGTCTCTATTGATGGAAGAAAGTGGCTTGTTTTTTGTGACGACCATCAGATTGTCAGGTGAACTAGTGGTAGAAGTTTAGGTGGGAAGATTGGAAACTGCTTGGTCAATTGCAGTTAAGCTCATTCGGGCTGCGGGACAATGCATTTCCTGTGAGTGGGATTTCTATGCCAAACGGCAACATTGTTTTCATTCTTCTCATGTGCAAATGCTGTTTCAGAAGTGATGCATAAAATGTAAAACGAAGCACTGGAGAATGTCTACTGGTGCTTGGATTGCATTTGGCTCTGCAGTACTCTTCACAACAGCAATGGTTGGTTATGTACACTTGAAGCAGAGAAAAGATCAACAGGTAACTTTTGTTCTTCATAAAATGCTTGCGGTCGTGTGATACCCACTTTTTGCATGGCCACATACATGGGTGTACCATTTGTCGTGTATGCATGTAAACGAGACGGAGTCACATGTTCGACTGCTATATTAAGATCAGAGCTAATGCATTACAGGAACAGTAACCGAGGTCAGGGGTCAACACAGGGTTACGACCTCCACATATGACACCATTAGCATCTCCATCTGGACCCAATTGTATGAAATTATACACCTATAGCAACAGTGCCATCACAATCAATTTGGCGACAATACGACCTCAAATTGTGTTTGGCTACCTGATAAAAACCACAAAGTCGCTAGATTTTTGCAAGTTGCAGCCTAATCCAAAGAAGTCGGACAAATAAGCATACTGTGTAATTCACTTTGAAGTTTGTTGTGACTTTAAATACATATTTCAAGAATTCAGTACATCTGCTACCCTCAGACTCATCTGAGTTGTTTTATTTGGTGACCTGATTAGATAAAGCTGAGGTAGAGTCTCTGATGTTGTCTCAGATTGAGATTGTTACTCCGTGTTTTCCATTGAGATTGTTACTCTGTGTTTTCCATTGAGATTGTTACTCTGTGTTTTCCATTGAGATTGTTACTCTGTGTTTTCCATTGAGATTGTTACTCTGTGTTTTCCATTGCCAGAACATGCATGAGGGAATTATGCGAGATCTTCGCAGACAAGCTCTGAAGAAACAGCTTGAGCAGCAGGTTGAACTGACCAAAGTGCTGAGAGCTGGCCAGGAAGAGATGGATAAAGAACGAGGGTATGTCTGTATGTATTTATGTATGTGGCAGTCATGAACTCGCTCGGTTTGTCTGCATGTATACTTTCTAGCAGGTGTTTTAAATTACTCTGTGCATATTGTGATTCACAAATACATAAGTTTGTAACACTTAAAGCTGCTGTAATTTCTGCCTCCCAACAAGATTTCGAGGTATTTCAAATGGCGTTACGGCGAACCTTGTTCCTAAAGTTTGCTCACTTGTAACATTCCGTTCTGGAATCTCATTTTTCTGTCATGCAATAATTCATTTCTACGCTTCATTATTTGTGTACATGGATACCACGGTCACACAATTATAACATAACAATAGGATGACTTCACACCAACTACAGCGAACCAGTGCATGCAAATCTAAAATTGATCACGCGTGGCCGCCTCGATTTCATATTTGTGCACAACACATGACATACAAGAACATGATTTGTTGCACACTACCGGGCACTCGGTTGGACAGCCTTACATACCAAAACAAAAACGAGTGAATGGTTCGACATTGTATATTTTCTCTAAAACCTTGATTCGGTTACAGCAAAGCTTAGTCTGTCTCAAGCCGCAACAAAATTCCAGTTCTTGCCCATAAATTCCTTCAAGTGAAAGTTTAGACCTGTTTTATTATGGCGCGTGTTCTAAATCCAAAGTGCAGAAGGCAGGTTTAACTTTATTTTTTAAAAAAGTTAATGGCCATAAGTCTAGATTTTATTTTTAATGCACCCTCATGTTTATATGTGGATGCCACTGTTTCGTTTTCGGACGAATTCAATGTATTCTACACCACCTTGTAGACATTTTTACTAGACAGGTTTAAAGTCTTAGCTATTTCTTGGTGTCTACCTTGCTATCAGCCAAACTTCTCTAAGAATGATTACGTAAATCGGTGTTTGTGTTCGTATTGGGAAGAGGACGGCTGGCGATGATTTTCGGATGGCACCTCCTAGTGGCAGTTTTGTTTTTGCAGTTTCTCATGAACCCTTGCAGGAGCTTTGCCAAATTTGGCAAGTGCATTTATATGAAAGTGATAACAGATGGTGATGACTAGTTGATAGATCTGACTACCACCGTGCCCCCCATTGGCAATTTTATTTTTTATCATTATCCTTTATATCTTCGGATTTTGCAAATGGCATTAGCTTTTGGCCAAATTAGGAGCGAGAGGTGGAAAACAAATCAATTCTAGAGTGCAGCATGACTGTTGTTTTTCAGGATGGTATTTGACAAATATCGAAACATCGTTTTCCAACTTCAGCAAATACTTATCTATATAGGGACGCCTTCTTCTCATTTTCCAATGGATTCAACGTGCATGCTAGCTAGTGATCGTTTTTATTTTTTCGAATGTTTTTTGGCATCTGCCTCCTTATTAGTCAAATTGCACTAGGAATGTTTAGGAAAATGGGTAGAAGCAGTTGAAGATGATTTTTGGACTCAAACTACTGTGGCTGCTCCTACTGGCATTTTTTTGTATCAGCGGCTGTATCTCATGAACCCCTTGCAGGAATTTTGTTAAATTTGGCAAGTATGAAATTAACAATGCTTGGAACAGCTTTGGGATGGATCCGACGAGCACTGTGCCCTCTTTTGGAAATATTTATTTTTTTACATTTTCCTCTGTATCTTCAAAGATCCTTGATAGTTTTTCATTTTTCATGAAATTTGGCTAGTAGGAATCTATAAAGGAGAGGGCACTGCCTTCTCGATTTCAGATGGAATGGTCCTGCTGTGGTGCCCTCTTGCAGCAATTTTATTTTTTTCCTGCAACTCAATACATGTTCTTTGACTGTCAAATCTTCATGAAATTCGGCATGCGCTTCTATTGAGAAGAGTACAACTAATATGGATTTTGGAACAAATCTGACCATTGCGGAATTGCCTAGTCAGGCTATTTTGTTTTTCTTAGCATTTGCCTTGATGTAGGTCTATCAAGTTCTTTGATGGATGATCAAGAAATTTGGCAAAGAAGTTGCTGTCATGTTACAAACAACAGCACCTGCCTCGTTTCGGATGGATTTGACCAATGTTGTACACCCTAGAGGCGTTTCTGTTGTTTTTGGTGTCATTTATCATCTGCCTTTTTATCCTCCAAAAACTTGAAGAATCATGCTGAAAAGTGACAGGTGTGTTGCTATTGAGGAGAGTATTTCTGAGTTGCTTTGCTCCCTCTAGGGGTTATTATTGAGGTAACTATCATTACTACATTCTGGAGGAATCTTCATGAATATCAATGCTCTACGATGTTAACCACTAGTGTGCAAAATGCTTTCATAATACAGTTCAGTCACATTCAACAGGGCCAAGAGGTTTCATGTGAGTAATGTGAAATTATACTCATCTTATGCAAGTTTTGCTGTGAATGAAATCAATAATTGGATTTTTTAACTTAATATCTTTCAGTGTCCCTTACTGAAAAGGTCACCTTAAATTTCTGTTCTCTGTTGTAGACTAAAGGGTCCAGAATAATTGGGCAGAAAGCATGTACCATAATGATAGTCGATGCAGGAGTTCTAAGACCCATTGTTTCTAGTCTACAGCAAAGTTATGTGTGCTGAATTCCTGGATCAGAACAAAGCATTCAAATGTGACTTCCATGCTGATCTTCGAAAATCAGGGAGACATGACTGAAGACACTAGCAAAAATATGCTGGCCTATTTGAAGGGCCCTCATGGTGAGGAAGGGCATAACACTCGCATGGTGCTATCCCTAATGACCTTGCTAACCTTGTGGAGAATCACACCACTCTTTGTGGACTGCAGGATATAGAAGAGCTGCTTTTAGTGGCTGTAAATTTGTGTTCTGTCCAAGAAGCCAACTTTTGATTTAGACAACGTACCACTGTAACATTGGTCTCAGCCAGACATCTCAATAATTGTGATGTGTATGGTCTTCGCTTATTGCTTACTGAAAGTGACTTTCTGGATTTGTCGAGTCAGTCATTCCCTAGGACCATGCTCACCAAATAAAATGACATGCCGAGACGAGCCAGTTTGTAGTGCACGAATTCAAAAAATAATAAATCGTCAGTTATTTCGAACCCCGAAAAATGACCTTTACTTGACTAAAGAGCAATCTGAGGCCAATTTCAGAACAGTAAGTGGTTTAAATCAAAAGTTTTTTTTTCGGTAGATTTATAGCCACTTTAAGTCCAACCCAGTCTCCAGTGCAGCTCAAAACTGTAGCCAATGTGGCAGCGTAAGTATTGTTGCATTAGAGAGGTTTTTAAGTATTTGATTGTACTTGTATTGTTTTGCACTTGTATGCAATATGTTATGACTGAGACTTAATGGTAGACAAGTCGATGAAGTGGAAGTAAAGAGTTATTATTCTTTTACATGATTCCGTCTACAGTGTCTACAACAAATGTATACATAATACTGAGTAGTCAATGACCCTCAATGTTCTGAGTAATTAAACCAGGAGATAATATATACACAGCTTATTGCCAATATTTACAGATATAACACATGGCCTTCTGGTGCCAACAAAACACAACAGTCCTCAGTTAAACACTTCTAGCAATGCTGTAAATCACAAAATCATGCACACACTCATCAACCCCTAACTTCTGATCACCTTGACACATTCATGTTTAACACAACCTCTTGCAGAATCCTGGGTGACTTGCAAAGCAATTGAGACTGACCACAAGGCATTGACATGTGATCTAGTTGATGAGGAGGAATGACATTTCTGCGTAAGGATAAGAAAATGATACTTTTATCAAGTTAACGGACGGGTTCATTTGCAAATTACTCCCATTGTATGCAGCCAGATACCAACAGGAGGTCACTGACCAGCTGCCTCCAGTCACTACTGCTTAGCAAGTTTTCCACAGGCAAATTCAGAAGTTCTTCACCCCCAACGCACAGTAACAGTCAGCTTAAGTCTGATCAACATGACCTTTACACCAAACCAAAACCTTGTGGATAGTGTCGACTTAGTCAAATCAAAACTGTCTGTAACTGCACCGTGTGTTCAAACATTGCCAGACGGGTCTTCTAGTTGTCCTAGCTCATAAAGACGGAATGCAAATTGAAATCGAAAATGTACACAATATTGCACAATATATCAACACTGCTCCCATCCTACACTGCCCTCTACAGGCCACTGTATCAACTCACACTATACAACAAACCAGTGTGTGATTTGTGAGATTCCACTGAACTCGACACCGGCTGAGAAAACACTTCATTGCACCTCATTACGAGCACTGGTAATGGTGGGGAGGGGGTCAACCATAGGAAACTTCGACTGCCAAGGCAGTTAACAAGACTTTAATAAGGATAGATCAGTAACAAAAGATTTCCAATAGACAGCCTGAATTTACAGACATCAGAACCCTGGGCCGCAATACAGGAACGTGTCAAAAAGCAGAATACTCTTGGTTCAGGTCTAGGGCCTCGTTTCATAGACGCCAAATTCCTGGTTCGAAAATGTCAGTTCACGCTACGGAATTGTGCAACGACCAGAGTTCTGTCACTGGCCTAGCCTGCTTCTTGTAAAGAGTTAGTTAAAGGTATATCATACCAAAGATTACTTTACTACCACTTCAAGTAGTCTCATGATAGGCAGGGACTTAAGTGCAAGTATGACTTGTTAAGGACGCTGAAAATTTCATTAGTCTACAACTTCACAAACAGCAAGATTAACTCGTAAAACAAATTAGGCAGACAAGTGAATTCATTAGTTCATGTCACAGTTTACTGAAGTAGCTTCAATTAGTATCTCTTAATTTACCTCTCACAAAGAAATAAATCATTTTAGTAATTTAGTAGTATAAAGTTTTTAGTTCATTCCAAATGGGTCACTAGGGCATTAATTTCCACAGTCCCTACCAAAGCAACATGTGAACATTTTGATTGTAAAAGTCACTTAAAATATCAGGTACAGTATATTTCATAGCTACTGCAACTCCCACTCCCCAATACATAACTATACATAAATTAAATGTGACAAAACAATTACTATAAAATTTACAATTCAAAACCACAGATCACAGATCTTTAATATTAGTAACAGTTACTAATTACTTACACCATTATTATTTATAAAATCACAACCAAGGATAGAGGGTGCTATTTAATAATAAACAAAAAATCAACAGTAAACAATCCGTACACAGTTCTAGTCAAATCTGTTTTAACGTGCACACCTGAGAGATGTCTCGACTTTAGTGTTATGCATCAACTGTTGACCAAAACTGAGTAGGAACCTCAATAACTTTTCCCAACTCCGGTCAGGATAACGCAACTTAACATAACAAGTAGGAAATGCCATGGGGTAACAGTAACAGAACTTGGAATATGGGAGAATGGAGTCCTCAAGAATATGAAGAATGCCAAGTGACTAATCTTTCAAATGGAAATGCAAAAACACCAAATAGCCTGCACTGACGTTATGTGCTCGTTTTCAAAGTGTCACAGTGTTGACATCGCAACTGTGCTTGTTCTTGGAAATCTTTGAAGACCCTTCTGAAGTGTATATATGGCCTTAATCTAGACCATCAAATATTTCCAGGTGCTGAAATTACTTCCAAGTCCACACCATGATTTGCTACTTTACTCCCCCCCCAGTAGTACGAGATACCTGGACACAAGTGTGTGTCTGTGCATGAGTGACCATGGCTTCCACCCTACGCAAAAACTTCTTCACGTCACTCATGGAAAGCACACAAATCTTTACCTGCCTACATCTGCTCATTGTAAATTGCATCACTAAAGCAGTTACCGTAGCAACTACAACACAACACAACACAGTATGGCTAGCTTGGCATCATGAGTGACCCTATGCACTCATCTGACGATGGAGACCGACAAACAACACTCAATGACACAGCCCACAGCGAAGGTGAATAGAAAGAAAATCTCAGTTGGTCAAGTAGAAAAACCCTGAAACAAGATAAGAATGCATGCACACTGCAGTGTGTGAGAACATAACAGACAGGCCTTTGAAGTTGGAACTGTCTACAGTAATATTGAGAAGAATGTCTCTTGGCACATTTAGCATGTAGGTTGTGAGCTGATTGAAACGTGAAGCATTTGGGACAAGGAAGACCACAAGCACAAGGTCTTACAAGAGAGACAACAGAAACCATAAGTGTAAAAGCATTTATGGTGAGAACAGCAGTGCAAACAAGTAAACTTAAGGTCCTAGGAGACTATGCGAGCATAGATGGTAATCAAACAGTTTTTTTAAGAACAGAAATTGTGAACAATTGCACTCAGCCATTAAATACTTCCAATATACTCTGAAATTTTAAGTTAGACTGGATTTCCAACTTAAAATCTGTCACTTTGGACTTTGTTACATTTCTCAAAAATCAAATCTAGAATTAGAATTATAGTCAAGGTAACACAAATGCTGGGAATGTTCCACTTCCTATATATTTTAAAAGGAGATTCCAGATACATCAAAAAATGAAAAAATAGAGTTACAACACCAGGGCCCGGGTTCTCATCTTTTTACTAAAAATGTAACTCTAAATTACGTTTGGCATTTTCTAATACTTTTGTGCGTACTCAAGATGAGTGTCTATTATTCTATGCTCGAGTACATAATGACTAGCACGGATGATTTTTAGTTCTAGTTTGCACTAGATAAACCAAACATTAAGGCTAGAACTTTGAGTTTGAACTCTAAATTTCAAGTTTTTACTCGAGTTTGTAACACGAATATAAGGGTCATCAAGTGCAAACTTGGACTAGAAACTCATATGCATAAACTATAATGTATTCGAGCACAGTCTGATAACCACTTATCTTGACTTGCACAAAGGTAGCAGAGAAATTGCCAAAAACAACTTTCAGTTCGTTTCAAGTACAAAGATTAGATTCCAGGCCCAGGACATCGTATTACGGGAGCCAAAATATGAATCGTTCGATTGTCCACAGTACATGCAGAGTTAAGACACACAGACAGCATGTGATGTGCATAAGCGAGACGTGGTTAAAACACAAAGACAACACTAAACACTGGGGCAGACACAACAACACACATAAACCCAATTTGAGTCAAAGTCATGAAATACCACAAACTCGAGCTTGCAAAATCTGTTTTTTTTTTAGTTAAGGAAAAAGCCCCTCGGATGTAATTTCTCTTGACATTCTTGGTAGTCAGATAAAGTCATATTCGGGGCAAACAACAATATACTTGGACATTTGTAAAAAAATTAAATCAAATTGTACCATACAATTTTCCATAGTGAACAGTACACCAAGTTACTATAAATCACAATTAAGCTGGATTTAGATGTGATTAATGGTATAAGTGAACAACGTGCCACACAGATTAGTGCACACAGTAACCATAAATACGGAACAAAAAGCTAATGTATGATGAACAGTTCTCAAAGCGAAAGAGAACAAAGTCTTGCCTACACAACATTCGAAATTCTGTAGTCATTTTTACTGTTACTATACATGGAACAGACTCTGAAATGGGCTACACTTCTAATGTATGATTTATCACTGCTCAGGCATTGACATACGAAAACACAGTCATAACTGTCAGTGATCAAAGATAGACAACAGACACCAATGTAGAGTAAATAAATTCAGGTACAATTTGGGAATAGTGAAACATTTGGAGATTTCACACTGGCTTTTAAGTGCCTTCAAATAGCAGCACTCACAATCTGCGCTCAACTATCTTAATGCAGCTAAAAATAAATGACAAAGTTAAACATAATCACCCTTCTAACTAATTGTTATGATTAATTAATTAGTAAAATAACCCATTGCAAAATATCACATGCAAGTCGACAATCAAGTTGAAAACTGCTTGACATGAAATAGGTTTGTATATCCTTTACCATGAGATGTTATACAGCTTGCCAGAAAGAAAATTTAGGAGATTAACCAAAACTGAACAATTACTGCCCGAAAACATCCGATCACATCAGACTTGAAATTGAACGAAAGTTCATAATGACATGATTAACAGCTCTTCAGAAAGAAAGCTAAGATGATAGCAAGGAATTTTATCTATGCAAGAATTCGCACGGGTTACAACTATTGCATTTAAGATTTTGTTCAGATAAGAGGAAGATTTAGTAGTACTTAGTTGCACAGAGCAAGCGATTCTACCAGCATGCGCAGATAAACAACTTCAATGGCAGCCAGGTGTCCTCACAAGACATGCAGTGCATCCAACATTATATATCATATTGTATCTCGAGTTTCTGTAGTTGCTAACTCAAGACTTCTTTCTCCAGTTCCTTCGTTGAGGGCCTATGTCTAACTAAAGGTCGTGTGGGGTCACGGCTTTGTCCCTCCACATCAATGTCTAACAAGGTCTTATGCATTTTCTGCATTGGTGGTGGAGAGCCCCCTGGTGAGAAGCGTGACCTCACTGACTCATATCCCGTCGTTCCTGATGGCAGTGTTTCATCACCAGAGGGAGTAGCACTAGCTTCTGGTGGTGTTAGTTTGGGCGATGCTCGATTGCCTGGAGAGTATTTGAGGATACCGGGCCGGGGGCGTGAGCTGAAATCCAGAGATGCTGGACGCTCAGCGAGTTCATGACTGTGCTGCCGACGCAAGACGGGTGGAATGGGTTCATGGTGTCGGTAGTGATCGTGACTTGGGTCAAGCTCCTGGTGAGATCGCGACGACGAACTAGAGGTATTTGAAGGAGTCCGTCTGTGAGTATACACCTGAGTAGGTCGATTAAAGTCTTCTTCAAATTTGACACACTGTCTCTGAGGTGTGGTCCTTGGTGTGGACCTAGGTGTGTCGTAGATAGGCTCCGCAGAGCTTGGCGGCAGCACAGGATGATCACTCCTTTCCCCTCCTACAGGTGGCAGTATTGCTATTAGATTGGTAACTTCCTGGTCAGCGTCCGCCCACGACTTCCTTGGAGACGGCATAGCATTAGAAGGCACCGGTGGTGTCTCCCCATTCACCCGCTCATTGAATCTCAGTGGAACTTCAAAATTGACGCTGGGCCGATACTTTGTCTGAGGTCCATGATACGTATTGTGCTGGTAACCTGACAAAGAGCTGAACTCATAGTCTTTGAAGTCACCTACTGGTGCGATGAATGAGTCTTTGACAGCTGCAAAATAGGCATCCCTCCGCTGGCCAATAAATGAATCTCGTTTCCGAGGTAACGAGCCATCATTATAGTCACTGGCGTCATGGAGACGTGGGTGAATGGCAGTCGTGTTGGATATGCGTATGTCAAAGCCCGCACCAACTGCTGCGAGCATGGCTGCCATGTTGAAGAGGGAAGATTCACTATGCTTGCTGCCACGGCGAGATTTCAAGTGTAAACTGCTGGGTGATGGGTCATGGCTCGTGTTGCCATTGGAAACCGTTGCTGTCTCCTTAGAGGAATCTTTCATTTCCTTCTGGGCTCCCAATTGCTCAGGCCACTCATCCTCTTCATAATCTTCAAAACAGGAAGTATAACAAAAAATTACCCTAAATCTACAAATCACATCTTACATGCAATTTTAATTCGCAATTTACATCGATAAGAATTTGGTAAATGTGTATGTTACATTCAGAGACTAGAAGTAACAGCTTCTTTATCTCACCAGGACAAGCAACAAGTTCAGGTAATTTTTCTCGGAAATAATCAAGTTCAGTTGAATGCTGTTCTCCAATACAAGAACACACCACTGTGTGATTGCTTTAGAACAAGGATATTGGAATAATCATTAAGATTGTCGATAAACCCATGTACTAACTTAGGGATAAAATTTGGATACCCAGTAGTCAGCTTCTGAATTTCTCTGCTTAAGTGATTCAATCATTTACATGACACTTTACATTAAAAAGAGAGATTTAACAAAGAATTTCTTCTCCACAACAAACAACCTATTAGAAAAAATAAGAAAACTAGAACTAACTTAAAAATTACCTTTCTTTAAATAAGCCATCATGTAGAAATTATCACTTGTCAACCACAAACATTTAACCCGTGAATATTTTAAACCTGAATATTTTAAACCGTGAAAATGTAGAACAGAACTAAACAAGTGTTAGTATGGCCAATTTCCAAAAAGTAATTAAAGGTTTTCGACCTAATCTGGATATCTGGCCGAAATCAGAAATGTTAGTATAAATGGAGTTCACTAAAGGCAAGCTCATGCACACAGATGGGCAAACAGAGGCACTTCAAATTAATATTATAAGTCAAGCATGCAGAGAACAAGTTCATGTTCAAACTCTCAGTCACACAAATTAATATCAAGTCAACCATCATCAGAACCCACTCATTGTTTAAGTGGTTATAAAACCCCCAAAAAAGAACTTTTCATTTATACCACTTACCGCTATAAAATTGGTCTCAAATTGTTCCAACCACTTAAAAATGAACAGAATACAGTCAGTCTGCTTAAATAAAGTTCAACATGCAGTAAGCTGTCCCATGCATACCTAATTCTTTCAATGCACCAATCGGGTGACTGCCAAGATAGCGCAAGGATTTCTCCAAGTTGGGGGCACTGCGCGACCACCGGCTCTGGCTGACTACCACAGACGTGCGCTGCTGGCGGTTGCCCTGCACTGAACTTGGGCCCCATGTTTTGCCCTTGATGGCATCTGCTGGATCTGAAATTGGCCAATCGAGTGCATGCATGTGTGGCTATATCTAGAAACATGCCAAGAGAGTAAGATAATACCGTGCTGTAAATAAATTGCGGATGGACAGAGTAAGGGGCACGCATGACGCAAACCAATCCACTATTCAAGTGCTTCCCCCATGTACTCGATTTAAAAACAAAAACGTTGAAGCAACTGCCATCTTGAGAGAGCGTTGCACAACCATGAAATCTGAATCAAAGGCAAGTGTCCCACGATAATTTTATTAACACTTTCAAATAATTTAAAAAATAAGCCTCAAATAGTGTCAGCAATTTGTTTTAAACTCAAAAGGAATTGAAATAGAATAAGCAGCTGTTTTGGTTCATAAAGACACCGGCCCACAGCACTTACAACAAGTACAGTTACCATAGTGCAGATAAAAACTCTTCAATTTGACTCTCAGACTGACTGACAGCTAAATTCAAAAATACAAAATGAACAAAGCATTCTTGTTATTTGTTTGAAATGAAATAAATTCCATTTCACCAAAATATTTTACAGCATATTCCTATTCATGCTACAAACGGACCAAATTAATTTCAAGAACACTTAAGATTCCACAAGAGATGTTAAGCTTAAAAGTATTTCTAAATTCAATTCTAAAATGTCATTTCTAAAATTTTTCAACCTATTTACACCAGCCTCTAGTGTTCTTAGAAGAAGCACGAGTATCTGGTACACTTATGGTGGACACTGGGTTGGTATTTTCTTGGGGCATGGCGGGGTTTGAACTTCCAATGGTCTAGTGGCTAGAATGACTTGAGTGCTCGATTGGCAACCAAAAAGTTCAAACCCTGACATGCACAAGGAAAAAATAGAACCCAAGTACCTACCATGAGTGTATCAGGTACCTGAGCTCATTCTAAGAAGGCTGTAACACCTGAAAACAGCTGAAGAAATATGGTACCAAAGTAAATATGCTACAGACTGGAGTATAGACTAAGATATCAAAAATGATGTCACTACAGCACTACCTCAAAGTGGTTTTAGAAATTCATTGCATTTCATACTTGTAACTGAAAGGAACTGAAGACCACATCTGCATTATAAAGACAGACTTTTTATGAAAACCTCGAAGAGAGGAAAATTTTTCCGAACTAATTATTCGAGCAGGCACAGCCTCAGCAGAAATCTCAAGGTAAACAGGTGTAAAGCATTGCCTTACAAAAGTGACTTTAGCAAGGCAATCGCAAGTTAACCTGTCCAACATTTTGTCTCGTGTCTACAAATAAAATTACAATAAAATGCGATTTAACTTAATATTTAACTCAATATTACACAGGTTAGTCATGTAAGAAGATAGCAAACTCATGCAGACAGCAAGCACTGTGAACTAAAAAAAAATCGTTGGAAAGGGCTACTCAAGTCCTTCAAGTTACCTGAAGATTTAGAAACAACTAGAAAGTATAATGAGGATGCAAGTTCTGTTAAACAACCGACAAGGGTTATCTCCATTCCAATAGTATAACATAAACTTCTTAAAACTGCCAACATAATCCAGTCACGAATAACACTGCAGAGACAAAAGTTTAAAAGTTGGAAAAAGAACAAAGTCATACAAACCACGCATTGGCAATACTTAAATAATAGATTTTGGACAATAATTTTAAACGGTGTGCTGTCTTGAAGTTGTCAACAGTACATAAAAATATACTGCCTTTTGGTCTTTCTATGCTACATTGCAGTTTGTATGCCCAAAACCAGAAAAGCTTTAATGATACACAAAAAATACGTTTAACAAATCATGCACAGCGAAGGAAAACGAACAGGGGTTCTGCAGTAAATCAGTGGGGATTTAGCCAATAACCTGAACTCTCCAGTCATAAGAGATGTCAATTTTGTTTGATAACTATATGGCTGCAATGTCTATTACCTGACCATGGTGTTTCCTGTAATGATCAAGGTTGCGCTATTTTGTGTATTACATATCATACATAATACCTAAGTGTACACAGGATCCACTTACAGGCTATTGCCTTGAGCCTTGGAATGATTGGAGAGCCCGGAGGACTGTCTATGTCAGGGCTAGACGGTAACCGGCCTCGATTCTTCTCATTATTATAGTCCTGGTGGACTACTGTGATGTTATGCCTGAAATCTGGGACGAGAAAGAAAAGGTCAATCATGCAAAACAAGATGAAACTTAAAAACACTCTTTCTGCTTCTTCTTCTTTACACATAAAACTTCATTAGGGCTGTTCCAGTAAAAAACGTGTGGGGGTATAAAATATGGTTTTTGAGATGATCAACCTGTTTTGTCAAAAACTAAATTGGCCAACAGGGGGTGCTACAGTAGCAAACATGTCCGAAAATCTAATGGTGCGAGCGCATACCAGCCATCTATCTCAATGCCAAATGTAACCATGATACGTTAAGTGGTTTCAAGATAATCAATGGACAAGCAATGACTTGATATGTCAAAAACTAACAGGAGGTGCCACAGTAGTTGAATCTGTCCAAAAATCGATTGGTGCCAGCACATTCTTGCCATATATCTCTGTATCAAATTTCATTGCAATCCGTCGAGCAGTTTTTGAGATAATCCACACACAAGGAATGGGTTGTCAAAAACTAAAGCGGCCAACATGGGGTACAATAGTAGCCAAATCCGTCTGTAAATCTACTGGTGCTGGTGCATCCCCGCCAACTACCTCTATACCAAATTTCATCTTGATCTGCCAAGTGGTTCTTGAAATAATTGATGGACAAGAAATGATGACAGACGAACCGATCGACGGATAGATGAACGAATGGACAGAATGCCAACTATGTGTGGCCACAAAAGTTTTTTTGTGGGTGCAGAAAAATTTCATGCAAAATCACAACTCATGTCAGTTACCAGAAACTTGCTTTTCAAGGACACCTATGAGCAATACTTTAAGGCAGGCCTTTATGCAGTGTACGTCCTGGGCATCCAAATGGCTGCTCTAGCACTAATCTGGATGCCCTGACAGGGACGCCAAATGTATCATTTGGACGTCCACTGTCAATTGGAACATTTCAAGTTTGGACACACACATTGTTATGATTAAACAATGTGTGCCTAGGCACATAGCTGAAGGGAGAACTGAGCTCACACTGGTGGCTCTTTTTTCAAAGCAGGAAGAAATATACAAAGTATAAAATGTTGCTATGTTCAAATTTGGTTGAAAGCATTTAGTATCCAATACCTTTCAAGCGTTAGCACATGTTTGGCTGTCCGTTTCTTCCACTGCTGGCTATGCTCCAAGTGGTCTTAGCTCCAGAGCTTATTACTATATGTATATGTGGGGTTCATGCCCAAGTGCAATTCCAAACTGGTCTTTCAGAGCTGTAACTTTATGATTTTCATCTTTTTTTAAAAACACCACAAGCGAAATAAATCTCATTATTTTAATACAATATTTAGCAGGGCTTGGAATGACCAATGACAAAAAAGCGGAAATTTTTACGGCCCAAAACATGCGTGCACCCAGCCTTGAAATAGGCGATGTGGACCTTTTGCCGACAAAATTCGGGAGGCTTAAAAAAAAGAACGGTACCACCTCCAGAAGCGTGCATCTGCGTCTTTTTAGCTCGTTCGTCCACTCCCGCACTCCCACCTCCACACATTTTTGGCTGCAGAGTCGTAGTATTTGTCACCGCGGTTTACAATCACATGAGGTGCCATTGAAGAAATCCACCACGCTATCCCTGATGCCCTGGCAATGTTGACAATTTACGTTCCTCCGAAACAAAAAGAACCTCTTCCGCTTTTCGAGGTGAAAGTCGTTGGCAACGCTGCGGTAAGAAAGAAATTTGCCGCGGAGATTTTATATCAAATCAGATTTTTTTACGCGGAAATATAATAAAATACGCGGAAAGAACATTTGAAAAAGTGGAAATCCGCGTTTCCGCGGAAAATTCCAAGCCTTGATTGTGCCACAAGAATATGCCCATTTAAATTTTTTGAGTGCGTCTGTTACATGCTTTTCAATGTGTGTTTTAAGGTTTTAATATAGAACAGCAGTGACACCTGTTGACAAAATATAAATCACACATCATACATGCATTTTTCTCGTTTTTTAACTGCAGCTCTGATGACTCATTTTACAAAATATTAAAGCTAATTAAAATATGACAAACTTTATAACACCAATTTGACTCGAGATCACCTAAAACACAGTGCACTCATCGTTTAACCAATATCCCTAATATTTGTTTGGTAAGCTACTTGGCTGTTTTCGTAAATTTATATGTAAAAGTCTTGGTCTACACAGTTTTTTAGTAAAAAAGCTCACAACAGAATGCTGATTTGTAAACTTATATGTAGAAACCTAGGTCTTGTAAAAAAATGTGTATGTGGGGGGATTGCTGGTGAATGGTCCTGGGGGTGGGGAATTACGCGCCGTTGCAATCAGGGATGCCCTGGAATATTGGGAACTCCATTTTGGACACCCTATTTTTGAAATCCTGGATAAATGCCTGCTTCACAGCTACCAGGTGTCTCTGTTCACCATGTGTTTGTAATGCCAACAAGGTTTTTCAATTTCATGATTCTATGAATCTCAAAGTGTCTCCACAAACACTTTCAGGCTGCCATGCAAGTGAATATTGGAACTTGTCTATCTGAATCTTCTGACTTTTTATTAAAAAAGTCATCATTTTTTTAGATATGTTAAAACCAGTTTAGTGTTGCAGTTATAGTAATTCTCATACGACTGTAAATGTCCTTGTGATCAAGTTGCCCCTGACTTGAGTAATAGTATAGTGTACATATTGCACTCTGCACACTAGCAACATGGGCTTGTTTTTCTGTTTTTGGATCTTTTTGGGTATCTGCAAAGTAAATTTTTGGTGTTTTTTCAGAGGGTATTGAGGTCTGTAGTTGGCTGAAAATACCCAACTGTCAACATTAAGAGGAGAAAAAATACCACCCACTTTTAATGATAAACTTCTTTCAAGAAGGACCGCCCATAATTTGAATTTTTTCCAAAGGCCGTCCTCCCAAACAGATTTTGCTGGAACAGCCCTAAAAGAAATTTGACCGTGAACAAATCTAGTTTAAACTAAATCCCAAACTAAGCTCTTTCAAACATGAAATCAAAGTCTGAGAATTAGATATCATGAGCTCAACACATTTCTTTTACTAAATTTATGGTGGTGTACCAACAAAATGTTGAACATCATTGAACTACAATTTTTATGAATTGCAAATGAAAAACGAAATACATACAGAACTGTAAATATTCTGGTGAAAATAAATTAGCGTGTCCTTTAGTTACGTTTTTCAGTATCATGTAATAAACTAAACACATTGGATAGAAAACCCAGGAAATCAACATTCAATACAAATGTCTAGAATTCAAGTCCAAAGAGCAACCTATTTTAGAACAACATAAATCAACACCTTCCGAGAGAAAAACAGGATAAATGGGGTATGGCAGTGGTGATCACGTGTGGTTATATAGAGAGAATAATCAGAGGGGAAGGATGTAGTGACCACACAATATAGAAACTGAGAAGCTTCTGAGACTACATTTTTGAGCATTGATAAATAAATGAAACTAGAGCAATGACAAGCTGGAAAACAGAACAACACAAGAAAGATGAATATGCTGTTGTGATGTTATAACTTAGAACGAGAGGAGTTGTTAATGATGCACAAAAATGTAGAAGGGTTAAGACAGAGGGGAGGGATGTAGTGATTGTAGTACCTGAGGGTTCACTGATGGTGCTCTTGGTCTTCTGCTTTAGCCGGCTCTTCTTGAACTTTCCCTTCCTCTTGGTGGGCTGTGGTTTGTTCATGACCTGCTGCAGGATCATGATATTGAGCTCCCGTCCAACCAGGTCCATCTCACGCTCCCTCAGCTCCTGTTCACGTCGTCGCAGGTTCTCCTCGTGAAGCTTCTGTTGCAACATTGACTTGGCCAGGTCTTCCTCCCGCGACCGCAGTTCCTAGGAGAGCAAGCACGGGCCACGTCAAAGCTTAATATACTAAGACAATGATGAACTTGGGGAAAAACTGAGTTGCGAACTCGCATATGAACAGTGAAAAGTACATTCACTGGGTAAATCTCAATGCATAACATAATGGGGAACTTGAATTTCACCAGGTGTAACAAGTGAAGCATTAAAATACCTGCATTCAGGTAAATCCCATGAATCCCTTGTCATGTTAATGTTGCATGCTTTCTGCCCCGAGTCTAGTCAGATGTCAAAAAGAGGGATCTTCATTTATAAATACTACCTACAGAATACTGAGTCATCCATTTGAAATATGATAGCTTGCACAATGTCACTCAGTCGAACACATCTCAAGTACAATTTCATTAAATCTGCTCATTTTCGGGATTCATGAGTAAGTTCTACAGTGTGTCAAGAAATCCTGAAAATCTGTAATGTTTAATCCATCCAAACAAAGTATTACTTGAGGCTCTGCACGCAAAAGAACAGAACACCAAACAGCCAGTGTCCATGTTAAAGCTGGTAATCTCCACTATACCTTCTCTTTGGACTTGAGCTCCTCAAACATTTCTTGAATCTCCAGCCTCCAGTCCTCTTGAAGATCCTGGAATGAGTCGTCTGCTGTCTCCATGAACTCAGACTCGGCTATCTCCGTCAAGCTGTTGAGAATCTCGCGGAATGTTGGACGTTCGTGTGGCTCATGGGACCAGCAATCTATGGCAGACAAACATAGGTTCAGATCATCAAACATTTCTTACAGCAACAAGGGTAGCAGTCTCTTTATGCTTCTGACCAGGGCATGGCCCAGAAGTCAGCTAGCAAAGCCTTATAGGCCAAAAAGCACATTTTTTTCTGGTCTATTGCTTTAGAATTGATGTGGTGACGCGGTATGTTGTTTTAGTTGAACATATTTATTTTCGAAAAAGTAACCTAATACGAGCTGAAGTGTTGGGGAATCTTTTCTGCAGCTTCAGCGGTCCAGTGACGCATCTGACTTTAGTCCAGTCAACCAGGGAATTCAATTTCATGAAAAATTGTGTAGCCTTTGAAAAAAAACACTTCGCCACGAAAGTGATGTGAGAGGTCCATGTTTCAGAGTGACAACAGGGAAAAGCAGTGTCAATTATGCTATTTTTTGGCCTTGCATGACAATCATTTGATGTCTAAAAACATAAAGCCGATCAAACTATTGACAATTTGAAATAAAAAGAAAAGAAAAATGGGAACAACAGTATCTATGTTCAAGTTTCACACAAGCAACCTGACCTGACAACAAATGTCGTACATTCATTTTTGGTCATGGCTTAGAACATTCAGTTCTGCTGCAGCCTCGTTGTTTCAAACAAGCATATCAAGAAAGCCGATACAAAAAGTAGCAATACTACTTATTGCTGGAGACAATGACAAACATTTAATGAGGTACTACTGTGTAGGAAAAATCCCATGAAATCTAAATCAATTTCCCCTGAATGCTTCAAACACTTTACATTACATACGGACCACGAACTGAGAATTATTTCTATAACCCCTGGTGATAAAAATGTCAAAAATACAAAAAGGAACAAAGAAAAAGGATGATTACTATACAATAAATGAAACAGTGTGCTATGAAATTATTCATCTAGGCAAATCCACCTGCTCACTTATTAATACTGTAAATCACCACAGACTAAGTGTCAGTCTAATCGAAATCAAGACTCGACAAAACCACATCCAGTGCTAGCTCCTTTGTACACTCACCTTCCATCAACCTCCTGAAGCTCTCTGGACAAGAGGATGGGATAGGCAGAGTTAACTTGTTGACAGCCACACCGTAGGCAATGGCCAAGGTGTCAATACCCTTGTAAGGCGTCTCGCCCGTCAGCAGCTCCCACAGTAGAACACCATAGCTATAACCAACAATAAGGTCATTTGTAACCAGTTGCTGAGAGGTGAAAAAGTAAAATTAGGTCTGGAATTTTTAAATTTGATAATTGTTTAAGCATTGTGCCAGGATCAGCAATGGTTAACTGCCAAAAATTTAAATAACCAATTTTTGACGCAATGCAATAACTCTGGGCCCAGTTGCATAAAAGTTATACGCCGTATAGCAACAATGACGTCGCATTATCACACACAACGTTGTTATTGTTGAACAATGCACCTGACCTCATATGACAACCAAAATAATCCAGCGGATAATTTCAAGTTTTATGCAACCCAGTCCTGATCTTTAGAAGTAAAAGTGATCTGTGTTGTTTTTGTTAAAAAGTGAAAACCTGACATACTGCCAGCTTGGCCAGTTCATCTCAACATTTGTTTTTTTTTCGTATATGACTAAATGTACGTGACTTTTGCATATGATTAATAGTACTGCGTACACTGGTATCACAACTGGACTTTGAGTAAAAAAATCATATATGAAGTTACACACTGCAATCACATAGTGCAGATGAGTACTTCAAATGTTGTACATGAAAAATCGAGATGTGTAGAGAGAGCTGTAATAAAAAGGTGATCATTGTACCTCCAGACATCACTGCTCTTAGAGAACGTAGATGACCTTATGACCTCGGGGGCCATCCAGGCATAGGTGCCACCCGTACTCATGTGGGTCGTCTTGTAAATCTCCCTGGCCAGACCAAAGTCAGTGATGAGCAGAGTTTTTCCTGACAAGTCCTCACAGTTGGAAATGTCTTCTTTGATTAAAACTGAAAGGAACAAGAATGAGCGGGTAATGCCACATATGTACAACCACTAACATTAAGCATTCGAGACAAATCATTATTTGAACCCGAACACTATCAAGGAAGACAGGAGGAGGTTCCGTACTGCTCAAGTCGCAGTATTAAATGAAAAGTACTTAACACCTTAATCAACACCTTGAAACTGACAGAAAGGGCTCTAATTTAATATTTCTAAGCTTAAGATATTCTCTTTTGTCAAATCTCATTCCGTGAAATGTGAACCCAATATCCATAATTATCCAGAACTTGAAGTCATGGTTTCATGGCTCAGTGATAATACAAATGGTGAAGACTAAAAGGGAGGGCACAGGCACCTTTCCTATCAAGTGAGCGAAGGCCCTGACTCAAGTGGATTTGTTTCAACATCAGATACTTTCTCAAATTTTGTTTGACAGGTGGGCCTCATAGGTCATAAGTGAAGTGTAATGTCTCTCAACCAGCTATGGAGAGCTTGCAACACTGAACGTTGTGCCTGATGGCAATAGTATTTTCATCACTACTGAATGGCATAATAGTGGCAAAGAATTTCGAAATTCCACTTTATATGTCAATCCACAGCTCAGGTGGTGCCGAATACTGTCCTGTTCATACCGAAGTGGTTACAACTAAATGTAGCACAATCATAACCCTGTGAGATGATGGTTTAGCAAGCAATTGAAGATGTTATAACCTAATGTGAATGGTCATTGTAGTTGCAAAGGTTATACCTGGGGTGAAAGGTCAGTTCAGATGTAATAGCTGTAACCCGCCTTTGTAAATGTGAAAGGAATGCACAGGTACTGACCTCTAGGTTTTAATAAGTGTAAGTCGCAGTGTGAACAGTAGTAATTGAACAAAGTTATAACTGTAGAAACATTACAACTTGGTTTAGTTGGTCTGAACTCAACTGTAATTCGACAAAAGACTGTCACCGCAGCAGTTCCAACAATCTCAACAGGTGGCTGCTACATCTATTAAGAAACACTGCTAGGACAGCATTGAAAAATATTGTTTTATAGATACCAATGTGTCTGAGATGTAAAATATTATGAAGAAATGGTTACAAAAATCAAATCACAGTGATGTTCAAGCTCTAATAGTTAGAAATAATGTCATTGTTGATAAATATAACATCTTTTTCTCGTCTTGACTGTGAAAGATGAAATTTCCTTGGAAATTCTAAATACGAGATGTTCCTTCTTTTAAATTTGAAATGTAAAACTTTATTTTTTTTAAATATAAAATTAATGACTGGCTGAAATGCTACACAAAAAATCACAAGATACCTAACATGTTTACTTCAACCAAATCAAAAAGCTAACAAAACTGAGAAAAAAACCCGATTCCTAGTTTCACAACTGGCCACAAGTGGGTTATCACAGTGCAAACATGCCAATGACTACAGCACATAAAAGCAAGCTAGACTTTAAATATCATGAGGTCATAAATCTTTAAGCAAACATGCCAGTGAATGACCCCAATGGACAGGCAGAGAATAGAGCAGGGTTTAAACTCAAGTCAGTGAATCTATTTCTTGTCTTGTCTCAGCACATAAAATATGCATTAGACACCAGAGATCAATGGACTCTCAAATTTCACTCAGGGGCATTACCAATAACTGAGTACTGGCACCCAACTTTGGATATTGATTATTGTTCTGTGTGAAAGAAGCAGTATCAAGAATTGTATAAAGAATTCCAGCCTGTGGCAGGGTCATTGAACATGCAGAAATGAGGGGTATGTGACTATAGGCACGAATATGGCTTGCTTGTCATGTCATGTGATGTGATGAGATGAGAACCCAATGAGCTGGGCTAGGTAAAACCTCTTCACAATGAAAGGGCAACAAGAAAGATTTTACACAGTGCACATACTAGAAATTGTACCAAATTTCAGATTCAGCATGGCTAAACTTCTACTTTACGTGGAAATATGTATATAGGAATCTAAGAACTTCCTTTACAGAGTGGTTCTTTGCCTTGAATCGTCAAGTTGGCGACAAACATGAGGGACAAGGGAGCGACTTCTGTCTACACTATTCCCGAAAGTGAATCGAGCAAATGTCTGGATTAAAGTAGCATCAATCGGATATTCTGAAAATAAATCTGGCCCAATTCGATGGCTAACGCTTAAAAGGATACCAAACTGTGTTTGGCCTATTAACAGATACGAAAAAAATATGACTTTCCCATCCACTTCTCAGAAATAAAAATGCTCTGTAACCTTTGATAACCCTATGAAGATTGGAGGAAAACTTGAAAACTCCTATCAAAGTCTGCTAAATGGGAAACCGGGACCTACATCATACCGCAACTGTGCGAAAAGACCACCCAGCAAGGACAGTAATATCCAATTTCTGAGACAGAGAGTATGAGTTTTTAGTTGATTCCTGCAGGCTTTATCTTTTAAGATTGACACCAATGATGCATTAGCAGGTGACAGAATGAGGAATGGTTAAAATCATCAAAACAGGGTTAAGTATCCTTTTAATAAAATATCTGACCTAGTGATCACTCCAGAAAATAAAGAACGTGGCCAGGAAGCGTGCGCCACATACAAGTACCTGTCATCGAAGATTAGTCTTCGGGAACTACCTATTCATGAAATGGGTAGCATAGCATCGGCAAGAAATAAATACTGGCACTTATCTCCCAAAGTTTCTAACACCGTAAAATAAATATACGTAAATAAAACAACAAAAATTGATCACTGAAATTTTTTTAATAACATCCTTCGTCAACAGAAAAAGAAAGTAAACTCAAACACTATATGACAATTGACATCTGATATATGGCGTAATGAGCATGATAGATTGTTGCAGAGGAGTTATTAAATTAGTCGTAATTGGTGTAAAGTCAAAATGACCCACTGATAGTGAACACTTCCGCACCCTTACACCACCCCGAATCTCCCGAAAAATAACTGTTAGAGAGTCATGCATCCAGTCACCCGGAGACTTACCAAGAATATTCTCGAACATTTTTAGCAGAGAAATCATAAATAAAACACGTTCTGCTTTACTGCTTGTGTTAATTTCCTTAGTTGCATACCTAGATTGTTAATATATCGCGAATACTCTGGCAAATGAACTCTGATGATACGCAAGCACTTGCTCACCCCCACACACAAACATCATGTGACAACAACATGTATGTTCGTCTAAAGATTTTTCTCATGTTGCAGAGTACGATCTAGCAAAGATTTGGACTTAATATGCATGGGAACTTAAAAATGTTAGGGAAGCAATTTTGAAAACTTAAGGAGAACCTCAGGTAATTTGTTGAGTCGAAACTATATTTTTACTCAAGTTGACGTATCGGCGATTGCGAGGCAGCGACGCATCAGTTGGTCAGTTTTCGTACTGGGAGTTTGTGAAAAATGCTCATAATTTAACAGAGATTGATAGCAATGTACACAGATCGTAAATTTGATGAATTCTAGCTTATGATTTCACCTCTTTTGGAGATCGGGTTTCAATCACTTTAGGCTATAAGCAACCCCCCCCTTCCAGAAGCCTAATTTTCTAACGCCCTGGGAGCTTATTAGGGCGAATACAGTATGTGATCGTCATTAGACAAAACATCTTTTTGCACTGCATTCTCACGCATCAACATACGTCGTTCGGCCTGGACGAAATTTTTTCATTTTTTCATTCATTCGTTCCAGTTGCAATGGAACAGTGCAAACAAATTAAGTAAATGTTTGCATTAAGTTTGCATGTTCAACGACATTGATGGCAGTTGTATGGCAGGTCAGTCCTAGAATTTTGGCGGGTATCATTTTTTTTCAACATGTATGTTCTCCTATTTCAAATTGGCTGTCGAATACACTTTGAGAGTGCCGCTTCAACTTCCGCGTTGGCAACTAGAATTAGGGGTACAGCAAATCCTTTGAACTTCGGGTCTGTGTACTTCAATTTCAAAGAATAAGTGTCAATGTACAGGTAGTTAGCACTAGATGCAATATTTCTCCACACTCCACATGAGGAGGATTCCGTTTGAGGTCACCCTGACATCACAGAACAGGAAGGTATCCCCAAAAAAGCATGGCTGCCAATATATGGCTGCCAATACAGTGGCGGATCTAGGATATCACAAGAGGGGGCCCACATTTTGTCCGGCTGTAAGCATTTGCGCAAACTGAACCTTGATTGTAGACGCGCATAGCACCGAATGGGGGGAGGTCGGGAGGGGGGTTCGCCCCCCCCTTCCGCCCAGGAAATTTTTCTGTTTTTACCTCTAAAAATCAAGCATTTTCCTTGATTCCTGAAGTATTATCCAAGAAAAATAGGCAAAAAAAATAAAACGGAGAACGTGTCAAACAAGAAAAACTGCAAATATCAAGGACTCGAACTCACGACCTGGCGAATAGTGCGCGGGTGCGTTACCACTACACCACCACGATTAACTACTAAGTTCATACTAAGAGACCTACTTGTTTATGGTCCACAGCGTTTGCGAGCGAAACCTACTTCTTTTTGTAATGCTTATTAAACGCTTTATATTTTGTGCCATCGATTCTTAACAAATTTGTCGTAATTAAAATAGTCTTCAAATGCCAAAAAGACCAAATCCGTTTTTCGTGTTGGCAATAATCATAATGACGGGATTGCTTTGGAAATCGTCTTAAGATAAGGTTTGGCAAAGAGAGTATTGCGAGTTTCTGAGTGATTCACTAAGGCTTTGATTAAAATTCACATTTTGCCAGCAGCTTCTGTTTTTTCATCGTCACTCAGGTTCCATTTTCTTTAAAAAATGAAGTAAATTTTCTTCATTGCACAGTGGAGCAGACGACGGAAACGGAGTCGTAGTGCGCAGCGCCACTGCCGGTCGCCTGGGATATCGCAGGAGAGCCTACACTTAGCCATAGTTACGTTACGAATGCGCCGTGTTCCGAATTTGACACTTGAAATTGGATTTGAGCCCCCCCAACACTAAAACTGCCCACATTTAAATCCTTTTTTAATCCGTATAATTTTAATTACCGGGGTTAATTAATAAACTCAACATTTCCCTACGCTCTTTCTGTTTTATTTTTTTGCGGCAGCCAAGGGGGGGGGGGGNCAGCGCAACTTTGGTGTCCTTCGGAACACCGAGACGTTCTCCGCCTGTCTGCTGTTGCTGCAGCCTCCGGCAACATATCTTTTGATCCCTCTACGAACCTTCTCGACGCTAAATGTACTTTGCTTTCACTTCACTCTATACACTTGGTCTCTGATCCGAACAGTATGGCGAACGACTTGGGTTCAACCCATGACGTTGTACATAATTATTATTTTTTTCAATTTTTGCGTGTTTCTTTATGAGCTGTGCACTAAAGGCACTGAAATCAAGTAAGATATAATAATAAAATTTATTTTGAGGTACTAGAGTCATGTTGTGTACACTTTAAGCCCCTCCAATGCAAGTGAACTCAGCTGATAACTCTGTCAGCAGCAAACTGAACCAAGAGGATTTTGCCTCATGAGGCAGTAAAGTGAATGTCTCACTTGTTGGATCAAATCTCTCTCCCTGGCTCATTGTAACTAAATGTATTACATTTACATCATCTACTGAAATGTATTTTACAGGTCAGTGAATATTATGCTCTACTGTATTCAGGGTAACAATGATGAGAGATAAATATAACTTAAGGCACACAGTTCACTTTGTAGCTATACCTCTGTGATAGCCCTTATACCATATTCCCAAACTAGATACACAGCTAGCGTTCTACACTTTTACACTAGTAGCAAAAACACCAGCCACGTGAATGATTATTGGCATCATTTTTGCTAGCAGTTTGTCGATGGCTTGAGTTACTCCAAAACTGCTGTCATTCTCGCAGGCACTTTTGTAGCCAGACAGGTTAATGAAAGTTTTTATACGCAGGGATGAAAGGCCTTTGTTTAGTAGTATTAATGAATTCATTGCAGAATGTGGACATGTTTTGGATTAACACCGAAGTCAACAACACTGAAGACAGTCTGTGATAATGTAATCTGCGCATGTTTGGTGTGAATGTACAAACAAGATATGTGCAATATTGCACAAGAGCAATAAAGTATGATACCTTCTGCCTT
Organism: Phoronis australis; assembly: GCA_002633005.1. Lineage (NCBI taxonomy): Eukaryota > Metazoa > Phoronida > Phoronidae > Phoronis > Phoronis australis. The sequence goes on from NMRA01000327.1 coordinate 280,065, forward strand.
ACCCCAGTTTGTGCTATGTTATGTAGTTGACATTAGAACAAAGGTACAAGTGCAACTTGTTCCGTGTCAGTTCAGTCGTGTTTCCACACATACTTAGACAACCGATCAGCAGTTCCGTGTCACTGTTGAGTACTCCTCAGTCCTCATGTAAACTCGATTTAACTATGTGTTTGCATATTCCTAGCTATGGTAATGTAGAGCAAGAACTAAAAAAACGCTATTTGGACACCATCTACACTAAACAAAGTACAGTTGTATTCAATGAACTTATAAAAGTGAAAACAAAAAATTCTGCAGATAGGTGACCTTTGCACCAATGAAGCACCTTGCAGTGGTATTTCCCAACACCACATCACAACACTTACTTGACACAGTTGAGTGATTTACAGCGGATCATTTTCGACATAAAACTCGTTCTTTAAAAACATTTGACAATTTTCAACATACTTCATATTCATATTGTTGCTATATGTTGTGTTTCTAACTAATTTGACCAATCAATTACAAAGAGAAGGAATTAGCATGCAGGTTCCACCCTTCATTATTGGTTTGCGCATAACAGATCAAGAGTACTTTTAAAATTAAGTAAAAAGGTCAAGTGAGGTAAAATCATGGGCAAAAGAAATAATAGCACAAGAAATTTTTTGAAAAAAAAACTTGGAGTTAGTGGAATACTGAAATTTCAGGGTAAATACAGGTCGAAAAGCATTAGCACTAGGGACATTGGTTTCAAATTTTCGTCAGGTTCTCAGTTGAAATTTTATTTTTAACTGTAAGTTTCGAATAATGAGCACCAAAGCTATAAACATTGGCCATTCAACTCAATGAAATGTAATTTATATCACCCAATGCCTAAGAACCGGTAAGTTAATTTGGAGCTCCATAGCAGATAGAGACCTAACTGGAACCTGACCGGAACAAATAGTAGAAAGTGCTATTTGCGTTACTGAAAAGGCCAAATCGTAGATCCTTGCCATCTTCGATGTGATTGACAGCATGGTGATGATACTTCTAAATACAGATCACACGAAAATGTTCAAATATTTTGGGTTGCGACCACGTAAGCAGTTATTCCTCCATAAACAGAAAGGTTACAGAGCTAACGTCTTCGTCAACTTGCAGGCATGTAAACTAAAAATTTCACTAGCCGAAGGAAAAACTAGCTCGCTCAAAGTAACAAGTTACAAAACCTTCAAGTCAACAATCTATCTGGATGTTAGCAAGTTCTGTTGAGCGGAATGAGATCTGGAAATAGAAATTCACTTTTCAAATTAACTACTAGTAGCCCCTCGGGCATGCTTCTTTGAAATATCACTTGCCGGACAGCAAAAAATACTTTCTGTCAAACTACTAATGTCAAGGGATGCATTACACTTAAAATTCGTTTCGTTACAAGTTTGGCAAATTCGTCAAACAAAGCCAGTCTCCTTCATATCACCGCAGTGTTATATGAACGGAACAGAAAGATTCTGCTGTTGCGCTTGTGGTATTTCCAAAAAACGTTGTCTGCAGACAATAAGACACCACTGGAAACCTTACACATATTGTACACTGTTCTGATAATGTTCACTGCCCCGTTTAAAACACAGCTCACGAACTTTAAAACCGCAGATTTGTGCCATTTCAAAATTCCTTGAAAGCCAGGTCCATTGAGTTTGATTATGTGACCAATTACGTCAACTGACTCAATTTTCCAAGTCGAAGTAGAGAATTCCAGGTCTCAATTCTTACTCAACCCAATAGTTGTTATATCGAATCTTGAACAAGGCTATTACAATTCAATCTCATAAATTCAGGAGAAAAAAGATCGCCAAAAATGGCTTCCTTCAAGGACTATGAACAATGTTGTGAATGCCAACATCTCAGAACATTGTCACATGGCCGATATGTTATAAAACTTAGAAATGGCAAAGAATTTTTGGTATTATTTGTCTATGTGAGAAAATGAAAATCTTAACTTCACTCCTCAATAATGTTGTGTCCTAAATTGGTGCGGTTTCACTGGCCTGTCTAGAGTGTTATGAACTGGTTATCATACTATTACAGCACAGCTTGTGAAACTGTGTTAACACTGTCTATTTCAAACAACCAGTATCCATAGATAAACCAGCTAATGTACTAAGCATCTGGGTAAGACACACATCAGCTGTTGACATATATACATGGAGAAGACAGTAGCAGACAGGTCAGACAAGTTGACTACAGGAGATATTGACAGGTCCTAATGGAACACAATGATGGCTAGTAAAAGCTGCCTTCACCAAGTTCTAATTCACAAGCAGATGTGAAATCAATTGCAATGGCTTCACCAAATACAATTAAGTTCAGAAAGTAGGAAATATTAGAAAGAAAATGAAAGCAGTCATTGGCAAATAGTATGTGTATAGACAAGTCAGATCTTTATGGGCATGAAGTGTTAGACCAGCTTTTAACAGAGAAAAATATGGGATTTTTGTTTGCTTTGCCACACAAATGCATTTGACAAAACATTGTCATTTGGTCACACTAAAAAAGGTAAAATATAAAAAATTCACGAGTGCATTGAGGTATTCATAACAAGGTGAATACTCACTGTGCTCAGGTGTTGATGGGTGGTTTTATGGCAACAGTATTGAACCATGAGAGATGATGCACAACTAACACTGACCTCAGGTGTGCATGCAAAGGCCAGACTAACCACTAAATAAAACTAACAATATAAAGGACCAAGAATAAAACAGATAGAAAACCACATTTTCAACCACATATCAAGTGGCAAAACAACTGTATACAACAAACTCTTGAAGCAATAGAAGTTATAGCTGTTCAACACATTGTAACTTGCCTCAAAGAATACCTGACCTCAGCCACCTCAATTACGCAAATTCTGTGAAGTTTCATTGTTCCAATGACCCTCAACATCAAATGATTACTTCAATTTCCTAGAACATGGCCCAGTAAACTTTCTCTAATTATATAATTCACCTGGACTTATTTATTAGGAATTAACAACAATGAATATCTAGTTCTGCCTTACGTACTTCTGAAGACCTTTTCATACTGACTTAACTACGGCCTGAGCAGAGCGTCCACGTAAACTGCGAAGTTAACTAAACCGTTCATATTGGCTTTGGTAGTTAACGGACATTGAAGTAAACGGTAGGTGACGCTGTTGTCATCGAAGTAATCGCAAGATAGCGCTGCTAAGATATGCAATGTATCATCATCTAGAACAACTTGATCCGCACGGTAATAACTTTTCTTACTTAACAGCTACCTAATGAATTTTTGCATGACAGAAGTGGGCAGTGACCACAAGTTGTATTGTACGTACCCATTTATACAACTGCGGTGCATTAGGTCATAAAATATTTTTCGATGGTTCTTGTGCAAAAATATTTTAGATTACAAACCTAGAATGATGGCACTTTAAAATAACCCAGTTTTTACATTTATGACAACCTTCATTTTTCACCAAACGTGGCCACCGAATATGGACCTTGGTTGTGATTTGCCCGACTAGGTTCACTCAAAACAACAGTCACGTTGACCTGTCACGTGTTATTTTTGTTACAAAACACTGGCCAGACCATGACTATGTCATTAACGTGTATTAAATGGGTAAATGATAAGATAGATTGGGATCTAGACCATTGTGAAGATGAACCCAGATTAAAACAAAAAAGAAAATGGAAATCAATTTTCACAAAGGTGTGTGTCACCACAGGAGGGACCCAACTGCCAGGTGTCATGCTGTACTAACAACATCATCATCACACCTATCAGAAAAATGATAACTCTTCTAATATTTTGCACAAAAACTAAATGCCAAATTCTCATTTTTCAAAGGCCAACTACCTTACATTACAAACAGGGTTGATTTGAGTATATTAAACTAGTGGGCCAATAATGTGCAAGAAGCCAAACCAGGGGTCATTTTGCAAAAACTGGGGGAATCTACTACAGTCAAGTGACCTAATTATCGGACGTTTTGGCACATTTTGCATTATATTTAATTGAAAATATTACGGATTGTTGTAAAGTCTTTGCTGAAATAAAGACTTACCTTCACGGAATTGTTCTGTTGCTATATCTTGTCACTGAAAGCCACATTTATGTTCCGACTGATCTTCAAAAAACACAACAACCAAACCTTCGGAGAACCTAAGTATCGGACACCATGTTTCTCCATACGCCACACCGCGGAAAACTGACTAACCACGTAATGGCCGCGGGCACCTTGTCGCCAAATTTCAGCTCGAGTGTTTTGACATATATGCTGCTAGAACCCAGGTCCATTCGCAACAAAATTATCCATGAAATGAAATCTGATGACGGCGCCAAGACGTTTCGATGAATTAGTGCAGACGACTAAAGCACGTGCAAACTCACTGCAGTTTTTAATATCACCTGGGAGTAATATGATATTGGTCCTAGGTATCACTTAGGCTTCTTGATATGACACCCGCACGTGCGCGGTCGGGGTTTGACTTGAGTTTAAAAACAAACGAAAAAATGGAACAGTGACATATTGTCAGTTCAATGAGATGGTTTCATTGTGGAAAAAGATTTTCAACTTTTATAACCGATTTATGCGATCGTCCATTTTAGGCCGACTTGGGGGTCTAAATTGCACCCTCTCTCGGTGAAATCAAAACGAGGCAATGCTGTAAAAAAAACGAGACGGTGCCGGACATTGAATGCATTACAACGGAACAAAAATTGGTGTCATTTAATTCTCAGATTATGCTTCAAGTAAGATTCTATGAAATGTCCGATATTTAGGTTCCGTCCGATAATTAGGTACACTATGTGTACATAACTGTCTGCAGCTGAAGATTTTTTCAAATGTTAGTTGACTCACAGATGGCACTACTCAACTTTTCTTGCAATTTTACTGTATGCTATTGCTGCATTTTAAGAGTGCTGAGTCTTGGCTGATTGTGCTGTCATAATCAATTCATTTTCGCTGTCAACATTGCTACTATTTCTGGGATGAAATAAGAGAACTTTTTGACAAAATTCCTCTATGATTTACTAAATCCATGGATCACTGCATTGACCAATCATGCGTAGCGACATGACTAATCCAGTGTGAAGGAGACCAGGGCCCGGTCTCTAATCTTTGTACTCGAAACGAACTCGAAACTATTCTTGACAAATTCTCTGCTCCTTTTGTGCGAACTTAAGATAATTGGTTATCAGACTGTGCTCAAATACATTATAGTTTATGCATAGGAGTTTCTAGTTCAAGTTTGCCCTTGAAGACCCCTATATTCGTGCTACAAACTCGAGTAAAAACTCGAAATTTCGAGTTCAAACTCGAACTTATTACTTTAATATTGGGTTTCCAAACTGTAAACTAAGGGCAATAAATTATCTACGTAAGTTATTGTGTACTCGAGCATAGAATAATAGACACTTATCTTGATTTCGCCCAAAAGTAGAATAGAAAATTCCAAACCTAATTTCGAGTTCCATTTCGAGTAAAAAGATTGGAGACCGGGCCCTGAGCTTTCAAAGCTACGGTACCTTTGTGTCATTTGCCTTGAGAAATCAGAAACACCATTTAATATGTCAGCCAATGAAATTACAGTAGTCGTCTTTTCCATCATGCCAAACAGTATTTTTGGCATGTTACAAACTATTTTTATGCATCTATCTACCACAGTTCCAAATCAATGTTCCTGTTGCTCACAACAATTTCACATGCATACATCAAAACTGATTCTGGATGGCCATTGGGAGTCCGGCGGTCCCCGACTTTTAGTTCCATTCACGTAATTTAGAACATCAGTGGCCCACAAGTGCATTCTGAAATGAGCTTTGTGACCAACATTTACAAAGTTGTACACCCAGGATGAAACTGTTTTTCTTACTGTTACATTTTGTTGAAATATTTGATCAAAAAGAATTTTACTTGTTCACCGTATTGTATGCTGAATGGGTGAACAATGGTTGGAAACAACACATGATGACAAAGAACTGAAGGATTCGTCAACAAATTCAACAATATGAAGGCAGATCCAAGGCATGATGATCACTAAAAATTTTGCTTAGTGCAAACATACAGGGATGGTATTGATGGAATCAATTTTTATTACCATTGTTACATAAAAAGCCAAAATGTAAAACTAAGAGCACTGCACACAAATCAGTAAATAGTAAACTTCAAGACAACCACTTTCTTCACTGAATAACAGGCTCCAAGCGACTATTGCCAAAGTCAGTGACTCTTAAGGGCACGACATATATGGGTCAATCGCAACTACGCCCAAGTGTAAGTCAGAACTAACCCATCAACCTACCACTTAGGTTTTGAGCACAATAACCTTATTTTACAGAACTCTAATTTAACTGTGGAAAACATCACTCAATCATGACAGTTGTAATATTGTAAATTGGTGAAATTGCCATGCATTCTACTGGTATCATGACAGGCTGTCTTTTAAATAATAATTGTACAAATTAATGATAAATCTAATAAATTTTGGCAAGAAATCCTATTTGTTGTTGTATTATTTGTTGTATTATTAGTCTTGCACCAGATCAAAATAGATGATTTTGTTAAAATTGCAGTTGGTTGGTTAAATTTTGGCGGCCATATTGGAATTATGCAAATGAGGGCTCTTAATATTATGAGAAAAAGATATTGCGATGTCATTATGATGGATTTCTAGTTAATAAAGTACTGTTACCTAGCCTTAAAATGTATGATCATCTCTCAAGCAATCATAGATTGTGTTACTGGGCGGCCATTGTTTTTTGAGATTTGACCTTGACCTTGACCTCAAAATTTGGGCAACCGACCCCCATGAGATTCAGCATGTCAAAAAGTACTAGTGTGCCAAATTTGGTGCTTTAATCCCACGTGTAAATGTTTTCGGGTTAAGGGCCTGGACTAAAATCCCACATATCAAGCAGTACAGTGAGGGACATTATGGCTGTGTGTGGCCCTCTGACCACTCAATAATTGATTTAATATATTCTGCAAAGACTGATTTCTACCAAAAACAACCATGTTAACCCTCTTCAAGTAGTATTATTCAGACCTCAATAGTCACAAAATATACAATAAGGCATGACCTATTTAACAAAAACCTACAAGAGTAAGTGTTCTCACCAGGATTTTTGAGCCCCCACGGTTATACTTTACCAAAAGACTCTAATTTCAAACCCCTATACTCAATTTCTGACTGAAATTAACATCCATATCGATATTGTGACTACAGTGCATCTAAGTAGTCTCAACCTGTAAACCACTAGTCTTCCTGCAATGTGTATCTTGCCATTTTGTAAAAATTTTGTTTCTTAATGCTGCACTTCGCTGTTTAGCTAGCTAAAAATGAAAATCAAATGATATATTTTACTCTAATAAAATCGGTCTCATAATATTCTTAAAAATCCATTAAAATCATCAACTAACTTTTTCACTTCATGAATATTTTTAGAACGGTGCCACCCAAACAATTGGAATCAAAAACTGATAAAAAAAACAGCAAAACCCACAGATTCTCTAAGTTGACCATAGATTTAGGGTTATGTGATTTAATACTGAACCACTGGCAAACATTTCAAAAATGATCTCTAACATTAATGAAGTAGTACTTGTATTCAAATTACGTATTTAGTAAAAGTGAAAACAAAAATGACTTTTGGAAGTGGCGTACCTCCCTGGCACACACAAACATACCATGCACCAATTAACAGCACCGTTCACTGATTTTTGACCAATCACTTTCACCCACAAAACTGGTTAAATACCACTCTATATTTACATGTTGCATTTCCAACTCCTTAGCCAAATAACCTCAGCAAATTCCAATTTAAATCTCAAGAAAGGTTGTAACTGATTATAAGTTAATTAGACATAGATCTTTGGTCATTAGTCCTTCAGTAAAATGTGTCAGGCCATCACTGTTGAACAATGTTTCCAACATCATGCATTAATAAGACTACATAATGCAGTGAATCCAATGCAGGTAGTGCCAAGCAGATCTTTCAACTGCAGGGCTCCATGCTAAGCATAATGTCAACTCGCCAAATGAGACCTGCAAAATTCCCTGGTCGCCAATCAAGAACTGAGGTCACCAAATCTCAATGATGAAGTCGAGGGGTTACTTGAAATGAAAAACTGGCGAGCTCAGCAAATGTCCACCAACTAAACCAAAATCACCGCGACAGCATTTTTCAAGTGTTTCGCGTGCTCAGAGATGGCCAATTTCCTCCATTTTATTCCAAGCACAAACTCAACTACTGAGGCAGATGACCATGATCGGGCCCTTCCTATTTTTTGAATGAATCAAACTTCCGTCTAATTACTAAATGTGTACACAGAATGCGGTGTTGCGACTTCACAGCGACCTGAGATTTTTAACAGGTCGTCAAATGAAATCTGAGGTCACATTGGTAACTTGTAGATTACTAAGTTGAGCCTTGAATGGAATCGTACATTTTATTGCAGAAACTGGTTTGTTTTTACATTTAGGCATTCATGTACCATTCCGCATCATTCTTCATCTTTTAATTCATATGCAGCAAAAGAATAAATTTATCAAAATAAAGAACTTATACATTATGCTGAAGGGTTTATAAGAAGCACATGAACTCATTGACTCATCTGAGGTCATAAGGGACACGATGAAGAGACACCTGTGCACTCACTGGTGAACACCCCGGGAAGTACTCGACTCCCTTCATCAATAACATTCATTTATTGGCCACATTGGTGTTTAATGTCATGCCCACTTCAACCCACATTGTCAATAGAAACAGTAACCTGTCATGGACCCTCAGTGACTCTTTAGTTCACCTTATGAAAAACCTGCTGGATATCATGTGTCAGTGACCTGTCCAACATACCACAGATTAGGTAATCCACAACAATGTTTATAATCAGGCGACCTCCAGTCTCCATTTCACAATTCAAGATTTCAGACAGGAGCATTTTTTCAAAGAAACAATTTCATATTTTTGATGACTGGTGCGTTCAGATGTTCAAAAAACAACAAATACTTATTTAGTTGTGAAATTACGATTTTTATCAACTCGCAACTGCACTACAAGAAAAAAATAAGAAATACCAGTATCAAAAATATGAACTTGTGCTACGGTACAGTAATATTGTCTTTTACAGAAATAATGATCGATGGAATTTCATGCTGGCAGCCACGACGACTTTACTCATTGAACAGGTCATGAATACAGTCAACCATTATCATGGCATGACATCATAGATGTTTGAAGCTACGATTGGCCAGTAATAATTAATGAGATTTGGCTTTAACTCTGATCGGACACCATTGCACAAAGAAACTGGAAAACTTCCACTTCAATACCTAGATCTGTGAAAAAGTTCCAAATTGCCAACAACTTTCACAGAAAAGATAGCCGAGCGATGGAAAATCTTAGAACTTTTGGTGGTCACGTTTGACGAGTTGAGCAACTGAAATTTGATATCATTTTTCGCGAGTAGTTTCCAACTGAAGTCACCAACGGCAATCTGCCTCCTATTTTGCAAGCCCGTACTCGCCAAATTGGACACTGGATTGAAATGTTATAAGCTCCAGACCAATCTAAAGGTTACTTTCCTGTAAATAAGATTCTGAACAACGATAATTACTGTTTTATCCTCTACTATAATATTAATCTCTTGCACAAAAAGTTTCAAATCTAAAAAAATATTTGAATGGAAAAATAACCTTCCCTTGAATACTGTCCCCCACATAATACTCAGGGCTTGGAATGAACAATGACAAAAAAAGCGGAAACTTTGAAACTTTTACGGCCCAAATCATGCCCGATAACCAGCCTTGAAATGGTCAATGTGAACCTTTCCCCGACAAAAATCGGAAGGACTAAAAAAGAAAAAAAAACGTTACCACCATCAGTAGCATGCGTCTGCGTCCTTTTAGCTCGCCCGTCCACTCCCGACCCACGCATTTTTGGCTGCAGAGCGGTAGTATTTGTCGCCGCGCTTAACAATAACACGAGACGCCATTGAAAATCCCACCACGCTGTCCCAGATGCCCCGGCAATGTTGACAATTTACGTTCCTCCGAAACATAAAGAGCAACTTCCGCTTTTCGAGGTGAACGTCGTCTGCAACGCCGCGGTAAGAAAGGAATTTGCCGCGGAAATTTTATATCAAATCCGATTTTTTTTTACGCGGAAATATTATAAAAAAAGCGGAAAGCATATTTGAAAAAAGCGGAAATCCGTGTTTCCGCGGAAAATTCCAAGCCCTGAATACTCTAAGCGCAGTCACACAAGAGTACAAATTATCTAAATACTTGCAATGAGGACAAAAACAGGAATGCACATTAGTTTCAAATTTTTACACAATCTTGACTACTAAAAACATGTGCACTTATTAGCCATATATCAGTTCAAGTCTGAAACAGTTTGTGAGGTAAGCACCTTTTTCAAACAATTTTGAAAATCAAAAGTAAGTTACTGAACGAGTCGGCCGCATAAGTTGATTTTTGCCATTCATCTAATAAACCTTTCAACAATCTCATTCATTTGGTCAATATATGTGACATCACATCCACATCGCCCAAATAAACTTATTACTGTTATTCACCCAATAAAAAATGACCATAGCTGATGACTTATTTATAAAGAGTTTCTATTTCAAGTGGCATCAGTGTCAATTTTAATTTACTGGTATTGCTTACAAGAAAATTACTTTAAATTGGTATTCCAGTAACCATCCATGATATTAGTAATTACACAATATTGTACAGTTCCATGTATTATGTAGTTGAAGTGACTTTAACCCGATTTAAGTGGAATTTCAAGTGACAATTTGAAGCAAAGAATTTAAATTATAATGGAATTCGTTCCACCCTTTTGACTTTTATACGTCAAAACAAAACAACCATCATTTGGCAGGTAAAAATGAATTCGTTTTGGCCTGACTTGTCGAATGAAAAGCAAAAACCAGTTGACTTTGCCCACAAGATTGTGACTTTTATTTCAAACAATTAGAATGTTGAAGCTGTCATGGTAGATAGCAAAAATCGTCAAACACCTTTTTGACATCGCAACAAGGCTTTGTCAGGTGAGTCGCAAAAATCAGCTAATTTGCCCGACAATGCTATGACGTTGTCTTGACCAATAGCAACTGACACGTTTGTCACATGCAGTAAATATAACAAAATTAGAATATTAATTTACAGAGATATGGCGTTACAAATGTTGACCAATAAGGACAGTGAATACACACTCAGGGAAAAGGGCAAAAATTGGCTTATTTGACTGATTTGACAAGTGAATAGCAGAAATATATTTCTTTGACCAATTTGGCAGATAAACAGAACAAATTGTTTTATTTGGCAGACTTTTTGGGTAAATAGCAGAAATTTATTAGATCAACTTGTCGGGTAAAAAGCTAAAGAATTTAGCTTGTTTGAGAGACTTGTCCGGTGAATAACAAAAAATCGGCTTATTTGACCCACTTGTTGGGTGAATAGCAAGTCAGTTTATTTGACAAACTTGTCAGATATATAGCACCTTTGAAAATAAACAATGATTCACTAGTAAACAAGATGCAGCACATATCAAAATGTTCACACTCATGTAACACACAAGATAACCACTTTAACCTATGCATTTGATGATGGGAAGAGCACGAGACTTACCATTACTTGATTTGAGATCCCTGTGAACCAAGGCTAGGGGTGCCTCGTCATGTAAGTACTCCATTCCCGTGGCTATCTGTATGGCCCAGTTCACCAGTATATCTGGTGGCAGGGCATGTTTATGTCCTGATATTACACGATTTAATGATCCACCTGCTGCATACTCCATCACTAAGCACAGATTTGGCTCTTGCAAGCACACTCCTTTCAATGAAGCAATGTTTGTATGCCGCAGAAGCCAAAACAATTTAGCTTCCTGACGTACATTTTTAATTGTATCACTAATAGGCTCGTCAGGGTCCTGTCGCGCAGCTTTGACAGCCACAGTTTCTCCTCTCCATACACCACGGTATACTTTACCAAATCCACCCACGCCAATGACTTCGTCGAGCTGAAGGTCTTCAAAAATTATTTCAAATGGGCGATCACCCTTCGGTGAGTTTTCCAAATCGTCAACCAATTTCTTTTTGGTGACAAAATTACTGGGGAAAATACCCACTTTATTGTCAACCTTCCCAGTCCACCATCCATGATCACCAGATATTTTATGATCTTTGGAAAGAACCTCAACCTCTGCTCCTCTACGAAGCGTTAACTCATCCTCACGAATAGCTTCGTAGTCAAAAATTGCTGTCCACAATTTTTCTCCTGGGTCATAAATAGGAGTTCGGTTGATATCCTTTGACCTCCTCATTACTGATTTCAATGGTTCCATAGGGAAGGTGAGATTCTTTGGGACACCTGGTACAGGCATTCGTTTTTATTTAATCCACAAAATCGGGACCAAACAGAGCGTACCTGGCACTCGTCCCGAGTTGCATGATTTTTCATTGAATTCGCAAATGCCAATATCTGTCACGGAAACTCATGGCATAGTTCAGTCCATTTGATTCGCAATCGCATAGTGATCATATTTTTATACGAATTTGCTCAGTATTACAAGTACACAGCCCGGTCTCGTAGTCCACTTTTGAACAACTGGCGCGAAATTAGTCATTAAATTCTCACCTTTTGTTCAACAAACAAAATCCGGGCGGCCATTTTGCTGTTTCTGTACTTTGACCTTAACAAAAATAGGGTGCGGTATAAGCATTTCGATTGGTTGACTGCTATTCACGTGATCTTAACCTTTGTAAAAAGTGCATTTTATACAGAAAAGTAATTTGTTGTCTAACGCTCTTGACTCTTAATCTAAAATAAATAAAAAACTAATGCTGTTGTCATGAGAAAACTTCTTTAGAATGTTTTTTCATTTTGAAAAAAGTAAAAACATTTTTGGTTGCTCATAAATACGTCACGTGAAAAGCCGAGATTTGAGTTTCAATGGCGTCCGATGTCTGCTGGTGATTTCTACGAACATAAGTAATGTCTTGATGTTTGGCGTGTATGTGGCATTAAGTGCCCGATCACCATGGGATCGCACACTTTAGATATTCTACGCCAAGGACTATGGGCTTCCTTAACCGGTGGATGGTTCTACGACCCACAGCAGTCGACGTTCTGCAACACTTTCCATTTGTATCTCTGGCTCTTTTTGCTGTGTTTGCCACTCACGATTTACTTGGTTTGTTATTTATAGATTTTATGAGTACTTATCTTTCATCAAGAATTGGTTATTGCTTACAATCGTACTCCACTTGAAATTTTCTATATCATTATTTTAATAGTTGCCGAAATTACCCAGCCCGGGAATCTGATTAGTGACCCCCAAGGCGGTAACCACCATCTCTAGCTGGCTCAGGAGCTTCATATAGTGTACCTAATTATCGGACGGAACCTAAATATCGGACATTTCAAGAAATCTTACTTGAAGCATAATCTGAGAATTAAATGACACCAATTGTTGTTCCGTTGTAATGCATTCAATGTCCGGCACCGTCTCGTTTTTACAGCGTTGCCTCGTTTTGATTTCACCGAGAGAGGGTGCAATTTAGACCCCCAAGTTGGCCTAAAATGGACGACCGCATAAATCAGTTATAGAAGTTGAAAATAAAATCTTTTTCCACAATGAAACTTTCTCATTGAACTGACAATATGTTACTGTTCCATTTTTTCATTTGTTTTTAAACTCAAGTCAAACCCCGACCGCGCACGTGCGGCTGTCATATCAAGAAGCCAAAGTGATACTAAAAACTGCAGCGAGTTTGCACGTGCTTTAGTCGTCTGCACTAATTCATCGAAATGACTTGGCGCCGTCATCAGATTTCATTTTATGGATAATTTTGAATTTTTGTTGCGAATGGACCTGTGTTCTAGCAGCATATATGTCAAAACACTCGAGCTGAAATTTGGCTACAAGGTGCCCGCGGCCATTACGTGGTTAGTCAGTTTTCCGCGGTGTGGCGTATGGGGAAACATGGTGTCCGATATTTAGGTTCTCCGAAGGTTTGCTTGTTGTGTTTTTTAAAGTTCAGTCGGAACATAAATGTGGCTTTCGGTGACACGATATTGTAACAGAACAATTCCGTGAAGGTAAGTCTTTATTTCAGAAAAGAATTTACAACAATCCGTAGTATTTTCAATTAAATATAATGCAAAATGTGCCAAAATGTCCGATAATTAGGTCACTTGACTGTACACCAGAAGCTTTTCATCGAATTATGCCTCACACTGATTGAAAAATCAAAGTCACATTATTTTATTGTTATGTGCCTTTTGCTTTTTAGCCAGCCAGCTAGCTATATGAAGACTATCGTCAAAATACAGCTAGGTACCACTTTGTGCTAATCTTCCATAGACCCCGAAATTGCACACAGCCAGGGTAGTTCTGCTCGTCACCTTGCCATGAAACTTGTTTCAACATGTAAAGCTAAAGACCGGGCAGGGTGCATGCAAAATCTAGGAGTCAACCGACACTCACTTTGCCCATTACAACAGTTTAAGTGAAAAACAATGCAACAAACGTCATTTTCTTGCGTCATTCTCGACCTTTTTTAACAATGAAAAGTATATTGTCGTTTTGAAAACAGTATGCTCATGCCAGGCGCACGCGCCTTTGCCTAAATTTTTGCGACAACTTTGCAGCAGCAAAATTTGTTTTGAAATTTGGTTTTTCGGTATCGAAACTAAAAACTTATAATGAAGTGAAACCAGTTCCAATAATTTGTTGTGACGTGTACGCGACCTCGTGAAAGAACAACAGTTGATTGAAGAATCGGCGAAAAAAGAAACTGGCCAAAAGGTGATGCAATATTTCATGGCACCGAAAGCCGACACAGAAGATCGCTCCACAACTTTTGCAGCGGAATAACGGTAGAACGCCAATTTTTTCCAACACCATTAAATAATTTAGTTTACTAAAGGAAGACTGCAGTTTTTAATGACACTAATTTTGTGTCAGATTTTATCTTACCACTTTTTTACGCATATCAGCGCAAAGCTGTATATTTAGTATACAGCTTTGTACCAAGGCTAGTGCCTTTTGTGCATAAAGCGACATCTTAGGAGGCCATCCTTCCAACTCGAACAAATACTCTAGTTATCTAACTTTTTCTTTGAGCAGTCCTTTGTTCAGTTCTCAAAATCGGAAACTGGCCATTTTTAACAATGCGCGCGGCAGGTGATATGACGTCATATCCGCCAGCGTGCGCAGTGTAAAAATGGCCAGGAGATCATCCCTCCTTCAACCCTGTCAATGGTGTTGTTCCTCCTACTGCATTTATGGTTACAGCTATTACTTACATGTAATATGTGCATATTTTCAGACTGTTCCTGGTGGATTCATTGCATGGGCCATCTACTGTGGTGTGGTTGGCATCCTGTTTATCATCACAAAGTCAATAAACTATGCATTACACCACACCTTCGATCATGGTGAAGCTATTCTTGAAGATGTCAGTGAAGAGCAGGAACCTACTGAGGACATCAATCAGAACGAAAAACAAGCACCGTCACACGAGTAGGTCATCATTTGATAGAGATGCCTGTGTTGGATTGGTATAGCTTATAATTTACTTTGCATGTGTGATTGTTCTTTTAGTCACATAGTCCTGGTTGAAATCATTCTTCTGTCCAAATTTTTTTTTTGTAACGTTCAGTTTTCTGGTGATGGAGTTACAGTTATTATGAATTCACATTCGTCAAGGAAAACATTGATATACACCACTTTGCACTATAGAACTGGTCTCAGCTTGATCCTTACTCTGTTGAGACGAGGTCTCTGTGTTTGGGAAATACTGAGAGTCCGTTAACGCTTGAGACCATTCTGGACACATAAAATCACTTGCCATGACAAATCAATGTGTCAAGCCAGCTCTCAACCAATAATATACTGTCAGTTCTTTCCAAAATCATAAATCACTTCTAACTGTTGTAAGGAACAAGCAGAGAACATTTTGATAACAGTAAGGTTATTGGACCTTAAGTGTTGTGCATTAAATGCTGTGTGTAAATGCAACTTCCTGGTCATTAACCTGAATTGTCAGCTCAGGGAGGTGCACACCTGATTTCAGGGTTCGAATTTAACATAAGATAAATGGCAAAATGTCTATGTTTTTCCAATTTCTCCGAATAATTTGAAGCAAGAAGTACAAATCGAGTGTAATTTTAAACCTTGTAAAATGTTTTCAACTTCTTTGTTTTGCTTCAAATTTCAAAATTAGAAGTTGTAACCCCGGACTTTTCAAAAAAATTCTTTTAATCGCCCATTGCCTTGCTCTTGAATTCTTCGGTGTAAATGCCCTGGACATTATGAAAAACATTTTCAATGAGAAATGAGTTTGTGAGGTCGTTCAGCATACACTAGAACATGGAATCCACGCGGTCATAGGCTAATGATCTGTTGGCAATCTAAGTTCAACTCGATGAATGACAAGATTAAGCATATTTAACTGGCGAAGTCATTGGTCTTGTTTTCAGTGAATGTCTAGTAGACAACGACAAGGACTGGTGATTTGTGATATAATAAAAAACACTACATATTTCATTGTTTTATTGATCTCATCAAAGCTACAAATCCAAGAAATCTACCCTCAAATCCAACGGTAAATTCAAAAATAACCATTTAACACACATTGATACTCTTCTATATTGTCAGACGTGGATTATCTGTGTCACAGTTGTGAGTGGAAGGGAATACAGAACCAAGATAATGGCTTGTTGCTGGCTCATCCATGTCACTTTCTGTTGTTACGTGAATAGTAAATGTACACCATGGGAACTGAAATTAATATTGATAATCAGGGATCTATAACATCAAACAATGCTGTGTTGGTAATTTACTAAATGGTGTTGGCATCCACAAACGTGTTATCACGTGCACTTTTGTGGATTTATTCATTTCATCTGCTTGACAATGAAAGTTGTTTATCTAACATTCTGACACTTGTCACAGGACCGCAGAACAATCTGGAGTGAACATAGAAATGGTTGCCATGACGAGTACACGGACAGAGCACACCCACACACCACCTGTACTCTGCAGCTCACGCAACTCTGTCCAGGGTGAGAGTCGTCGAGGCAGTGTGCGACCTATGACCCCAGCTGACTCGATGGAATATATCAACGAACTTATTAAAGGCAAAGACGGAAAAAGTAGCTTGGGTAAGAATGAATGTCATGTGCTCTAGTTTTGTTCAGTTACATCATCATTATTGGTATTGCAGACCCACTTCATCATTTATGTACACATGCTGAAGTGTGTAGATCTTGATAGTAATGCTGGGACTGTTTTTTAATTAGGAGACTTGCATGTGGAAATCCATCAGCCTGATGTCAAAGGGAGCTCCCCATCCAAGTCACAGTTGCACCACATTGATGCCAAAGGGAGTTCCCCATCTAAAGCGGAGCTGCTTCAGCCTGAGATAGCCGTAGAGCATTCCCTGTCCAGGCCAGACCTGAATCCTGCAAACAACGCCCCAGTGAAGAAGGTGTCACTCAAGAGTCTACAAATTACAGTCCTTGATGATGGTGAACAGGGGAGTTCTCAGCCGAATCTCAAAAACAAAGGTAATTGATTTAATAATGTATACCTGATACCATATTGTTATTCAGGGTTCTCCAGGCGTTGTATTAACATGGCACTACACACTCTTTGAATTTCAGCTGTTGACTTTGTTCTCTTCTCTTTCGCCATCATTGTCTTGTGCAGTACCTGCTTTTGGTCTGTGCAGTAATCAGATTTAATAGCCAAAGATTCATTCAAATTCATCAGACAACAAAAAATAGAAACACTCTTCCATTCATTATTTTTTGACTCAGAAGTTTATAGACTAGTGCAGGGGTGATTTCTCAGTATGTAACCAATTACATTAAAGTTGTCACACTAATACCTGTTGGTGGAATCTTCCATAAAACTGAAGCTCTGTTCAGTTTTATTTTCTATAAGCTAAGGACAGCGGAGGAAATTGTAAGTTAACAAATCAAACACAAAGTGGCCCTCAGTATTGAGTCATTTGTTTCATATATAACTGACCTATGTTGCTGCAAAAATGTTGCGGATTTTCCATGGTCTGAGATGAGTTCTATCCACCTGTAGAGAGTAATGTTGTTTTGGGGTCAACTGTGGTTGAGCTAGTCTTCCCTGTAACTAGATACTTCCAAATAGTTGGCAACAAATTTCTACTAACAAAATGTTGACCTGACTCTTTTCTGGAATGAATTTGCTTTTCATTTGTTTAAAAAATCCATTTGTATTAAAGGCACACATCAATTTTAGGGCCAAAACGCATTCTTTTGATTATTGTTGGATTGGTTAGACTTCTTAGAGTTCTTTGACTTGAGCTAAATATCACAAATGTGTTTTTGTGATTTTATTACAAATTGCCAATTTTCGCAGTTGTCTTCCAGCCATGCGCTGAAATCAAGGCTGGTGTTAAATACGTTCAAACTATTCTACAAGGTTTAGCTGTGCTAGCAAAGCATTGGACTGTGGTCACAGAGGTTGTGAGTTCTATTCGGGGTTGGGGCTGATCTCAGAAAAGAGCATTTTTGTTGATTATGTCACTTTTATCTACATATCTGAGCTGGGTCTCTCTTTAAGACCCTTGTTCACTTCCAATTTAACAGATAAAGTGATTATAACTTCAGGAAGTCCTTTCTAAGAGGTCAGTTTTTTCTAGTCAGAGGACTTAACTAATAAAACAATGCAGGACTATCTGTTACTTGCAACATACCTAGCTGCTTCAGGTTCCTAATTTTGCTGTTTTCTGTAGTGTTTGATGTCATTTGATATCTTGCAGGAGTGTAGTAAATATTTAATTTTTCTCTTCCAGATTCTAGTCGCTCGTTGCCGGCACAGTTTTCACTGGCAGCCGATCAGGACAAACCATCTGAACCATCATGTTCCCACAGTGAAAAACTGCGTGATATCAGAAGGACTAAAAGTGCTCGGACGGTTAGTCCGAAACTAAAGCGAGTTCTTTTTAAACAGACGTCATTCCACGAAACAAGCTCTCATAGCGACCCGACCATTGCTGAAAGGACTAAGGCAGATTTGCTCGAGTCTCTCAGGGCAGTCAACTCCGGACAATCTCAATCCGGTGTTATCGGTTGTAATGAGAATAACAACAATAACCGGGAGCATAACGGTTGTGATGCCACAGAGGATGACACCCAGAAAGATAAAACTGTGATTGGTAATTCGTCCAAAGAGGATGAATTATCTGTTGTAAATCCATCGTTGAATTTGGAGCAGAAAGACCATGGTGCTGAAGCTATAGCAGACAGTAGTGGAGTTAGTGCTTCAGTTGTTGTCAAGGGGGACTTTAAACAGCCTAGTACAAATGTCGTTAATAATACTGGCCATGACAAAGCTCAGTCAAAATCCAAAAGGACTAAACCAAATTCTTCAAAAGGGAAAAGGAAACGTCTCAAAAAGAAGCGACAGTTGAATGTGCCACCTTCCCCAACCCAGCCCACAGCTCAGCCCCCGCATAGTTCAGCCACTCAGGCCTGGGCGCTCAATGAATTTGAGTCGGACACAGACTCGCTAGAGTCAGGTGAGTTAAGCTGTGACTGTTCACAACTTAATAGTATTCATGCCAGTGTCACCAATGTTAGATAGTTAAAAGTTCCTTTTGTAGAGTGTGCCATTACCCAATTCATTTCTAACTCAACTAAGAGATATTAGCTAAACTTTATGGATTTAAGTGTTCTGAAATTTAAGACATATTTTGAATGAAATGGTAGATGTAACAGTGACGACATCGGTGACTATCCATAGAGTTTCAAGGTTGTCATGGGACCGCTTAAACGGGTCAATTTTTTTTTAAAAAATGTGGTTGCACGTAAAATATTTTGCTGTAGTTCCTCCTTGTGTATGTGCACAATAACATACTAAATACTTTTATCCAATTGGTAATATCAGTCAAATTTCACAAGACACAATGGAGTGGTTACAATAAATTGAACCTTTCGTCTGTTAATGTCTGCGGTCATCCTCAGAATGATGGTTAGGTGGACTTGCTGTCACGTGATGAAGTTTCCACCTTGTACGGATGTCATCAATGTCAGGAATAGGGCTCTGACCTACGTCACGGTACATGACCCTGTGGTCTCCTTTTATAATAAATAGACGTATCCAGCATGTTTTCTTACTGGTATCATTGGGCAAGAATTTTGGCATAATTCCAGTCTATAATATGATTGTGGATAGCACAGTGGTCGGTGACAGTTAGTTTGCCAGGCTAACTGCTGCTGCAAACGTATAAAGTGAGCCATTGTGTGCGTATTGGCATCTTGTGAGCATCACCGAACTGGCATGCGGTTTCACCAAATGTGCAGTTGCTGGACAGCCCCGATATGTTCTAGAAGGTTCTGACTGATGCAGAGTACGTATGAGCTTGAAGGCCACATCAATATTATATCCCTGGAAAATATGCACTCATTGTTCCAAAGCTGCATGGTCATAATGGGTAGATACACAACACACCCGTTCTCATTGCTGCAGTATTTAGACGTTTATTCACCTTGCTGAACATCCAAGGAGGGATTCCGCTCCACGTCATAGCATGTTTGTTGTCTTCATGCTTCCGTACTTTTTTGTCGTCGTCAATTTCATTTTATTATAATTACTCGATTGCGTCTCATGAAATTTGCTGATAATTGTACATTTGTGAAATTCAATCCTTGGTAACAAAGCTACACATTTGTTAATTTCTTAAGGTGAACAGTAGAGCACTCTTGCTGTCGTCGTCAATTTCAATTTATTATAATTACTCGATTGCGTCTTGTGAAATTTGCTGATAATTGTACATTTGTGAAATTCAATACTTGGTAACAAAGCTACACATTTGTTAATTTTTTACGGTGAACAGTAATGCACTCTTGCAAGTTTTAGAAAATTCTGACCTTGTAACTAAAGCTTCATGTGATCCTAAATTACATGGGAATGCCTTTTCTCTGATGCCTCTTTCCAGAATTGTATAGACTGCGATTCATACTTCCCTGTGTCTGTAAGCAAACATCTATGCTCCGGGCCTAATCTTTGTATTCGAAATCAAACTCGAAATTGTTTTAATTTGACATTTACCATAATGTATGTTTTTCTTTACCCGGGTATGTTATGGTTTGTTAATGAGTGTCTAGTCCAGGTTTGTACCAGATGACGTTACAAAGTCAAGAACAAAATCCCAATTTCGAGTACAAACTCAAACTTATATCATTAATGCTGGAGTCATTAAGTGTAAGTTAGGTTTAGACACTCATCCATTTAAACTATTGTAGTGTATTTAAGTACAGAATAATAATAATAATCACTCATCTTGAGTGGGCATAAAAGTAGAATGCAAAATGTCTAAAATAATTTCGAGTTCAATTTCAAGTACCAAGGGTAGACCCCGGGTCTTGGGGTTCGTTTGATGAGGACTGGTTCTATTAAGTTTAAAGGGAAAACAACTGTTTTTTTGATGTTACCTTTAGTAAAAATACAGTTGCATGCTCACTCATTGGACGTGAATGCAGACTTCAGACATGGGTCATTGTTGTGCCATTCATGTAACTGTTTCAATCCATGGATATAAAGTACATGTTAGAGTAACAGTGATTAACACAGAAACATCTATTTCCAAGGTAACCTAAGGTCTAGTGTAACATCAAATTCGGTCCTTTTCCTTTAAAGTCAGAAATTTTGTTTTACACTCCACACATCTATTTCTGAAATTAATTTAATCTTACTTGGGAAAAGTACACAGTCTGTGATAACATACCCCTAACTACAGCTGACTAATCATTGTTGCAATTGCATGGCAAGAATTTCAATAGCTGTTTGAGCGCGTAAGCCAACATTTCTGACATTGCCTAAAATCGCTTTTTATTAAACGAATCCATTTTGTTCTTTTGAAGTTTGATTATGTTTGTACAGACCTGATGGGATATTACCACATTTTATTGTATTCTCATTGAGTTTTAGAAAAGTTTTTTAAAAGTCAATGGCAGATGTTCAGTCATGAGCCATGTTGTTTTGTATGTGCCCACATATGCATATGTGTGCGGTCGCATTATGTTGTCCCCATCCATTCGACATCTGTGAGGCGTCCATTACTTTATCCTGAATGGGTATTTGTGAAAGTTTGCAGACATGTTCCTATCATGGTAAGGGCAGCACGAGCAAATTTTTGTCAGATTCGACTGCCCTAGAGGCAATTTTATTTTTTATTACGTTTGTCTCCCTTTTTCTGAGTTTCTTGTTGGATATTCACGAAATTTTGCTAATAGGTACCTATTAAAGATATGGCCACCTCTTTTCGTTTGGGTTTGGCATGTTCAGTGTCAATTATTTGCCATTTGTATTGTTTTTAGTTTCCACCTCTCTATCTGCCAACTTACATGTTTTAGTATGTTCCCACTGGGAAGAGAACAGCTGATGACGATTCTCAGACAGCGACGAATATTGAGGCATCCCTTAGTGGGAATTTTATTTTCTGCATCCGTGGCCGTAGTTGCTAAACACTTTTTAGGTTCTTTGTTAAATTCAGCAATGAACATTGCAAAGGATGGTGACTACTTTCGGACTGATGCGACTACCGCTGTGCTCCCTAGTGGCAGTTTCATTTTTCTTAGTTTTCATCTGTATCATTGGATTTTGTTGACAGATTTCCATGAAATTTGGCGTGGATTTGATGTATTGTATGTCATTTGGTGGCCATTTTCATTACTTGTGAGTCTGTCGGACAAACCATTCTAGGCATCGTCATGAGCATTGGCACTTGTGTTCTTATTGTTTTGGAAAGAGCACATCTGACGTTGATTTTCCGATTGGTGTGGCTTCTGAGGTGCCCTCTAATTGCAGTTTTTTGCCTGTGCTTCAATATCTAGTATGTTCCTTGATAGATTGTTGTGAAATTTGTATGTACTTCTATTGAGGAGAGTACTACTGACTTTGATTTTGGAACAAATGTGACTACTAGAAAGTCACCTGTGGTCAATTTTGTTTTTTTGCATTTTGCTTGATACTATAATGTTCTTTGATAGATTTTCATGAAATATGGCAAATAACTCACTATTGCGTAGACCACAGCTCATGCCTTGTTTCAGACGGATTTGACCTGTGAGGCACCTTTTATTGTTTTTGTGTATGTTCTTTGTTGCCCACATCCCTATCCTTCACGCTGTGTGAAGAGTCATGTTGAAAGATGGCAAGTGTGTTCCTATTGTATCTGTGTTTTATGCGATGTACATGGTGGGTGCATATCAATTATCTGTTTCTCTTGTTTAATTATTCAGTGGTTGTAGTCTCCACAAAGTGTTTTGAGTCTTCAAATGTATGGCTGTCAAGTTTGTTTATACAGAAAGCATATTATAGACCTATTTGGCCAACATGCTCTGACAGTGTAGTGGCTGTGTAGTGCAACACTTCAGCATTTTGCCTACTGTTCTTTTAATTAAGCTTACTTTTATTCTTTCCCAGAATGCAGTGCACATAACTGGCTATGAGACGCTGTGTTTGATTGGTTAATTTATGTATTTTAAAGGTGTCTGCAGTAATGCTAGTATGTCTACGAGCTCAGAGGAGAATGACTTGATAGAACAATTGGAGGTTTTAGCAGGTTTGTATTAAGTCATATTGAAGCGATTAATAAAATAATTTACTTGTCTTATCATGGTATTTAAGCCATTTTTGAAATACCTGAAATTTGGTATGAGACACAAGAAAGCGGCTCAGTGATACCGTAAACGTTCGGGTTAACGCCCATGCTCAGTTAACCGCCCACCCCCTACTTTAGGTGGATTTTCGATTTAACCGCCCACTGCTCGGTTAAGCGCCCCCCTGCGATTTTTGAAGATTTCCAGTTAAGCGCCCACCTCTCAGTTAAGCGCCCATCCCCGACTTTTAAAGAATAAAGATATAGCGCCCAGTGCTAAGGAAACGCGCGATTCCCCGACTTTTAGAAAAAGATCGATGATCACAATGAGCGCAACGACGCCGGTGGTTTAGCAATGTGAATTGCAATTATACAAGCAACGAGTTATTGTCTTGGGTCATGAACTCACTTCAAAATATTATACTTGAACGTTTTTGTCACTTTATGTTCTTCCCATGTTTGCAAAGTTTTCGTCTGCAGTGCACTTGATAAAACATATATTCGAAAAAATCAGGCTAGAGAAATGAGACAATGGANTTCTTTTAATTAAGCTTACTTATATTCTTTCCCAGAATGCAGTGCACATAACTGGCTATGAGACGCTGTGTTTGATTGGTTAATTTATGTATTTTAAAGGTGTCTGCAGTAATGCTAGTGTGTCTACGAGCTCAGAGGAGAATGACTTGATAGAACAGTTGGAGGTTTTAGCAGGTTTGTATGAAGTCATATTGAAGCGATTAATAAAATAATTTACTTGTCTTATCATGGTATTTAAACCATTTTTGAAATACCTGAAATTTGGTATGAGACACAAGAAAGTGGCTCAGTGATATGTTAGATTATTGTGATTGAGATTTTTTAATAGGACTTGTCACCAATGCTTTTGGGCTGCGTGGAGCTTAGAATTTGTAAAATACGCTGTTGGATTTTTTCCTTGAGCGGAAAAGGGTTTTCAGGTGGTTTACAAGTTTTTGTCTGTTATGCCTGTGTGACTAAGACAGTTGTTTGTTGCACACATCACGTGCCTCAAAGTTTGTGCAAGTCATGTACAAAACCCAACGTGGTCTAGAAGTAGGTGTGTCTACTCGTCTCTTCTTGAGCTAAAGTCTATCCATCAATAGCGTTATATTGACAGCTTGTGTCATACTCATCTAATTAAAAGTAAAACTGAACCTGCTTGATTTCAGTGAATTGATTTTCAACCCTCTTGCCTATGTTATGTTGAGTAGGTGTAACTTGCAATGCAGAATAAATCTCACCTTTCATGTTCGCAGTGAAGTGTTTCTACTTGAAGTGTTACACAGTGTATTTATCCTTCTCTTTTGTCTCTTATGTGTCTAGGTGAACCGTCCGCCACTGCAAACGTAGCTACCACTGTAGATGAAGTGGATCATGAGCCTGGCACATCAGCTGAAGTGATTGACAAGAGTAAAGGGGCCATACCCAAGAGAAGACCTCTCCCGCCCATCCCTCAGCAGGGAAGTAGGGCACAGGGTATGTTAGGGTACTGTGTCATAAAGTGGCTGTTTTTGGGAGGATGCTCCTTGTTTTATTATTAGTAAATATTCTTTAAGTTATTGAGTGTCGTGGTGCAAAACAGTGTGGACACTCAGGTATTATAGTAATAATAATAATAATAGTAATAATAGTAATAGTAGCAGTAGCAGCAGTAGTAGAAATTATAGTAAGTCAGTAGTCGCCCGAGTGTTGCAACTGGCATTAGTTCATTTGCTAGAGACATTGTTATCTATTCTAGTCGATGGTGACAGTCCACCACTAGAAGTAAACACAGAGGAGCTGACAGCCAGACTGTTGAAGATACTGAGTAAAGAAGACCCATCAGAAGCTGAGGAAGAACTGCGTAAACTGAAAGAGGAGATGGTTCAGCGAAGTAAGCCACTAATGTAATGTAGTCTGATTGTAGCTCTGTCTTTGTCTTTTGTAGCACTCATTGACGACAGTGATCACTTACTTCAGCTGATTCAAAAGTTTCACTATGGTAACGCACAAACTACCTGCTTTATCCTGTGGGAGTTGTAGTTGTGTTGGTGAATTACTGTTCCAGTTGTTGTTGAGTTATTACATTTGACCTTTTAGTGTTTGCTTTACTTTTTTGTTTTATCATGCCATTCATTCTTGAAACACCAGTAAAATTCCATGTGACTTATAGAAAGAAACTTTTGACAAATCCTGATTTCAGAAAAGCTTGTACACTGAGTTATTTCTTTCGCGAGTAATAGAAGCAGTCTTATTTGAAATCAAGGTCAGTTCACCATGATATGTACTAAATACATGTGTATATTTTAGTGAACCTCTACTGACCTCTATTGCCTCTTGTATATACAGTGCAATGCTTGTCATTGTTCAAATTTTGGTTCTTCCTGCTCAATGTATTCAGTTTTGTGCGTAGTTCACCCACTTGTTAAATAATTCTTCCAGAGATCCAACAGCAGCAAAGGTGTGAAGGCCAGTTAGAGAGTCGCGTAAGATTAAAGACACATCGTGGCCTTGGCTTGACTCCCCCTTCTTCTGCCTCTCCGTCTGAGCGTTCAACGCTGCTGCCGGGGACAGTGGGGTACTCCCCTGCTGGTGGATCTGGGAGAAGGTAGCTCGAACATCACTAAGTGTTTGTACAAGAATTTGGAGCTTTTTAGAGCTTAATGTTTTGTGTTGTGACTTGCTTAAATTGTTGAAGATCTACAGGGATAGCAGGCAATGCACATAAAGCCTCAGATACTTTTTATGGACCTCTGAATAATCTTTGCTTATCATTAAAACATGAACGACATCATCATGCACATGGATCACACATACAAACTGTGAGCTCATTTTCATCAAACAAATTAATCCGCTCATTCAAGCATGGAAACATCTTCACAAACCTCCTATTACTGCTACATTCGTGAGCAAAAATTGTGATTTGTATAGGTATAGGTCAATGGATGGCGCGGATAATTCAGGGTTTTGTATGAATAATGTTGCGGTTTGTGGATAATTGAGTGGTTTGTCCAGATAGTTCAGTGCTCCAGGGTGTAAGATCAGCTGGTGCCTTTGTACTTTACAGATGTCAACCAGTAAAACTGTTTCGTAACCTTGAGAGAGCAAAGACTGTTTGGTATATTTATAGTCTCTAAAGCAATTGAACAGTCAAGGCAAATTACTGTTAACAACATGCTTTCAGGCGTGCCCCCAGGAGGCGCAATAGTGCCGGTAGTCGCCGGTCAAGACACAGCTCTGACCGCAGCTCACGTCCAGCCTCGGGTCTCGTGGATGATACACTGGCTCCTGACAAACACGTGGCCACGTCTCACAACGACACTAGTGAGGGCGCTGTGCACTACTTCCAGGATAGTCGAGGTTTGTCAAGTGTAAATGCTTGTAAATGTCACAAGGTTTTACTTTAGGAATGAAGGCATTCTGTCTGGAAAATGATGACTGTGTGGCATTTGGACATTACGTAGTCTGTCTATTAATTCTTGCGCATCTTACTGATTTCCAGGAAAATGGTTTAGCTACACGTTTGAGCCCAACAGTAGTGGCATAGCTAATGGGGTCACCCCTGTAGCTTCGGGCAAGGATGCGCCGTGGAGGTAAGGACATGTATTTACCACACGCACTTGAAATCTGCTATGTGTGAAAAGGATTTGACAGGAAATCATAGAATATCTTTATTGGTTGTTTGTACTTGAAATGAGTGAGTAGTTCTAGATAGGTCGTATGGTGTATGTCGTGTGCAGACTGAGTAACTATGGCAATTATGCTGCATAGTGAGAGAACGAAAAGATGACGATTTCATGAATGAATTTTGGGCTTATCATGTCCAGTTTAAAATATCGTTTTCGTCTCCCCTCACTTCAGATTAGTTTGATTTTGATATGAAAATGTTTCTCGTGATATCTAATTTTTCATGCTTTTTATCTGTCATCATTTAAGCTGGTCAATGGCCAGTTGATGGTCTTTGCTTTTTCCGTCAGACTTATGCTCTCTAAAATTCAGTACTGCGCATACTAACAAGAGTTGTTGTTTACAAACTGTGAGGTTTTCTTGCAGAGATGGTCGTTGTGACAGTAGTAGTGACTCTGACTCCACCATCGTGTTAGAAGCGCCATCATCCAACCGCGGTGGCGCTGATGTCGGTCTGGACAATGTATTCAGTTTTGACTTGTACAATACCCTGGGGTCACGGCCGATTCGATTGAACCCTCTCCATAGCTACATGGACCAACTGCTGGAGGTGGGGCGTCGACGTGTAGGGGACGGTGGAGATTCTGACACAGACGTGTCACACAACATAGCTCAGCTGGAGCCAGCCAGACCTAAACAGTATTACAAGTTCTGGTACTTACCCTGTCTATCCATGAAAGTGAGGGTGGACCGTCTAGCCGTGCTGGCACTGCTAGACAGGTAAGGTGGCGGAATTGTTAGTAATCATACTTAAGGGGTGTATTAGACCTCAGTGTGTGACCTGCAGATTGTCAAGTGGTAAGAATTCCAAGTTACCACAAAATTGTCACATCTCAACATCCACTTAGCTGAGCCAGTAAACAGATAGGAGTTGAGATCATTCGGCAAAAATCACAAAGGCCCATTTATGAGTAATGAGCAGGCAACTTGTGGCAATCATCTGCTTCTACGTTTTATGAAGTGAACGAGATATTGGATCCAAGGGTGAAAGTGATCATTGCCTAGCATGGTGGACATTTGCTGAGTTTGCCAGTTCTTTGATTCAGGTATCTTATTTCATTTGCAACTGTTGTCAACTGCGTCGCTTGTAGGGGCCAGCAGGACTTTCGCAACCCCCAAACTTATTTTAAACTGCAGAGTCCAACTCCCCATATAATCATTGTAATGTTGTTGTCGTCCACAGAAATGTCAGTCTACTGGAGAACGTACTGACCGTGGTGCTGGCTGTGGTCGTCTCCATGATGGGTGCAGCCATATTATCTGCTGGAATATTCCATGACTTGTGGATATTTCTCTACTGCCTAGTCATAGCCAGTTGTCAGTATTCTTTGCTGAAGGTAATTGAAGTCTTCTCTCAATTAAACTGTGGCAATATTACTCAAACAATCGTCACGAGAATTGGCAGATTTGTTGCCACTGAAAACAGCATGGCTGATGTTAATATTTCAGGCAATTTTGTAATATTTTCCTCTTTATCTTCAGTAGTCCCTCAACAGATTTTCATGAAATAGATTTCTATTCAACGTATTCTGAGCCACTCCCAGTGGCCATTGTCAGTATATTCAAATCCACCTCTCTATCAATCAACCCACTCAAAAAATCACTATCAAAATTAGTGTAATTTCTTGTCCATTCACAGAGTGTACAACCTGACGCCACCTCTCCCATGCATGGCTACAACCGTGTTGTGGTGTTCAGCCGTCCCTTCTACTTCTGCCTCTGTTGTGGCCTCATCTTGTTGCTAGGATACGCTCGCACCGTCCTCACCCATACCACTGTCTATATCTACGGTATGGCCTTCACCAGCCAGGGGGCGCTCACGTTTGCTCAAGACATGATGATTGGTGAGTGGTTGATGTTCTCATGAATGTGACGCTGCAACAGCTGTGAAATATGCTTAATATAAAGGCTTAGAATATAAATCGTACGTCAAATCTTTTTGGCTTGTATTTTTACAATTGTCCTATATGTAGTAGGTCCTTTGGTCTTCTTAGAAGTAAGATTCCTTGGTAATTTTGTTATGTGAGGAAAATCTTTCCCCATTCCCACCTAGAAAGAAATTTTCTGGTCTGGTGAGAGGAATTGATCATAACTTTTAAGTATTTTTCAAGAGGGAACGAGGCTGACGTTAAGCCTAAAACTGAAGTGTTGTTGTCCCTGTTAAGATGCGAATTCCAGTGTCAATCAATACAATTATCCCTTACATTCTTGTGTCATATTAGACCTAAATACTGATGTTTATTTGTGTCTGTTTCAGTGTTTGTACTGTGTTTTCCTCTCATCTTTACCATTGGTCTCCTGCCTCAAGTGAATACCTTCATCACATATGTTCTGGAACAGCTCGACATTCACATGTTTGGTGGCACAGGTAAGATTATTGGATTATATCATTTAAATGAGTCTTTACAAAGTTGTTGTTGATCATGAGAACCTGTGGTTATGGGCTCGTTCCTTGACTGGAAATGAGAAATATGATATACAGATCGAGTTCTGGCTTGCAATGTCATCAATATGTAATGTTGTATTGTTCTGGAATCAATCAATTGGGCTTTCATGTGATTCTGACAACACCTGACAAAACAGAATCTCTAATGATTAAGTGCGTCATGGTTTGTTATATTGTCACAGTGAATCCAAGTCTTTTTTACTTATATTGTATGTTTTTGTGAAATGAATGTCACAGTATGTTGTTTAGCTTGTGTATGTTTCAACTCCCATTATTCAGTAACTAGATAAGACTACTACAACATTAAGCTGAGAATGATAAATACATTGTATTTACTTTTTAGCCACCACTAGCCTGACATCTGCAGTGTACAGTATACTGAAGAGTATGTTGGCCATAGCCTTATTGTATCCTGTTTGTTTTGGACCACTCTGGGTAGGTGGGAATTTATATAGCAATTGGTTACAGTAAACAGTCTTCATTAGATATTCAAATTATTCAAGATAATCACTCTTCTGTCTGTTGTATAGGGGGCTTGAATGTCACATTTTATCAAAAATATAGTGCAAGTAAGATATAAAGTGAGCACTAGTGAAGATGCATAGTGTATGTAGACTGATTTTGTTTCTGAATCGTCTCATTTGTTATCAAATGCAGCTCCACTACAGATATCAGTGAGCATGTAGTACAGCACCATTGTTCAGCTGCTGTGTCCCCCACATTGACCGAGTAGCTGATCGCTGTCCTGTATCAGTACACGAGTTCCTTATTTACAGATAACCAAGTCAGTGGAGGTGAAAGTCAACTCTCCAGCTCAGGAAATGCCTGCTCAACATGTCCTCTTCTCAGTATTCACGGGCCTACTGGTCTCTCTGTCCTACCATCTCAGTAGATCATCTAGTGATCCAACTGTTCTCTGGTAACAACAGATTCTTGTCAACATTACTTGTAAATGACAACACTGAGCATTTTTAATAGCTTTTTTGTCATACTTACATAACATTTGAAGTATAGTGGTGACTTTGAAATCCTTTTCTTTATATTAATACAGTGTATTTTACCCTTAAAACTACTGAAATAATACATAACTTCTGACACAAGACAAATTGACATAGTAGTTGATCCATGTCAGCTAATACTTACACTTCGTTCTGGGAAACTGTGTCAACCTGTGAAGATGATAGTCTGTAAATCTAGGCAAATGCAGCTAAGATTATCGTTTCCACCATGACGCTTCCTTGCATGTAGTTTACTTAGAGCAAGATAATCTGGTTCTCCTTGACGTGTAGCTGACACAAATCTAGATAACCAGGTGCACCTTGACATGTAGTTGTCAAGTTGCTCTATATCATAGTGTGTTTACAAACACAGTTGTGCTGTTTCAGTCTGTTCCTTATCAAGAGTGCCATGAAATGACTTAAGAGCATGTTAATACCATTGTTGAAGTTAAGTTAGAATTGTCTTGTTGCACTACTCTTGCAGGGATATCATCAAGCGAAAGATGTGTAGATCTCGGTCAAAAATGAATGAGACTTCAGACAACGAAGAACTGAGTGATCCATTGCCAGGAAAACTGAGAAAGTCTGTGGTAAGGATAAAGCAACAAGATGCTGTATGTAATAATCATCACAAGCTTTTTATTCATTACCTTCTGTTTGTTAAACTGCTCTTGGCATCTTAACTTTCTCTTTGAATTGGACAAAATGGTAAACTAACCCCATGACATCAGTAGAAAAGGTACTATATGTACGTGGGCATCATGTCCTGTGTTTGTAATCTTTTGCATATTGCATTGGGTAGTGCTTCAAGGTTCACTTTCTTTTAAAATACCATGATCTAGAATCCTGAATTTAACACACTCAGTCACTTGATTATACAATGGACTGAATGGAGTTTACTGTTTGTTGTACGACTATTTCACCCTGCGTAATCTTGATTTATTGTATTTTGATGTTAACCATTGTTACTTTGTTGCAGTGCCAGAGACTGCGGTCTGATCTCGTTGTATGCTTCTTCATTGCTATCTTTACATTTGCAATTCATGTTAGTACAGTATTCACTGTACTTCAGGTAAGAACACGGTTCCGTGAGGGACAGTTGATTGTTTGTTTGGATCAATGAACTGAGAATGGGCTCCCATGAGGTGCTGGTTATTGTTTTTAACAGAATAAGGTGGATCAATGAACTGAGAGTAAGGTCCCATGGGGAGCAGGTTATTGTTGTTAGCAAAATAAGACGGATCAATGAACTGAGAATGGGGTCCCAAGACAAGCAGGTTATTGTTTTTACTAATAAGGTGGATCAACCAGAAGAATGAGGTCCTGTGAGATATAGATGGTGGTTCAATCTTAACAAATGGCTGAAAAAATCGAGAACTAGTTGCCTGCTTGTGATAATCGAACCCCATTGCACGTACTTCAAGTGACCTTCGAAGTCTGTATGTTATAACGATACTCTGATGTAACCAGGGAGTACTTTTACTAGGTGATTTGCATCTTCAATAAATAGAGGTAGAAAATCTTTTGCCACATACCATGTTGTTTTGTAACATCTCACATTCTCACGTCACCTTTGACATGGTGTTCTCGAAGTAACTGTCTCTTGCATCAATGATGTTAAAAAGTTTTTGTAAGCTTGATCTGCTTTGTTTTGGCATGACCACTTTTCTTGGAGTATTTCGCAGATACTTCCAAAGCAAACAGTCCAAGTCCTGAATCGGTCATGATCTAAAAATTTGCATTTAACTTTTGAATATTGCCAGTTTTGGGATGTTGTGATTGGTCCTTAAGTTGTCGTTGACACCAAAACAAAAATTGGCAGAAATTACACAAAAAGGCCATGATCTCTAATGTCCTGCAGATCATCCTTTGTGAGATCACCATCTAGGAAAGTTGTTTGGATTGCAGCATGTCTTTTTGTACAGTTTCTGATTTTTGATTCACTCAGCTTAATTTCTTTACATTTTCCTGATGTTCTGACCCAGTGAGAAGTCTTTAGAAATCAAAATTACAATATTCTAGCCTATCACTTTATGAGCAACTCAAAATGCAATGCCATGCTTGTCAAGTGGAATTTTTTACTATTATTCTTTTATTATTTCAGCCAAGTCTACACGATGTATTGTGTTACCTGGCTGGTATAGTGGGTTTCATCTGTCACTACCTGTTGCCCCACCTGAGGAAGGAGATGCCTTGGCTCTGCTGTTCACACCCCCTGTTGGCCAGTAATGAGAGGAACCTGTATGAGGCCAGTGGTCAGTTGACGTGTTGTACACAGCTATGGAGTACATTCATTGTACACTGGCTGTGCACTTACATTATTGTGGAGCATGGATTCCACTTAAAGTATCTTTTGGTTGATTATAAAATTATTTTGAAACCTGTAAGATTACGTGCCAAATATTGTTCGTTGTTTGTGTTGAATCTGCATACCTTTCTTTCTGGTAAAATGTCTTGGTGGTAATATTTTGAAGTCATCTTTTAAAGTGAAAACAGAATCCAATGATGGGTTTAGCCAGAAAGTTTGCTATCATGGTTTCGTCATTTGTTTACTAGATTTACAACTACAGTTTTTTTCAAATGCATTAATTTTATTTTGTTAACTTTTTGCTCAAATTATACTTCCCAATTACCATTCTGACACTGTTTTCAGACGCTGCTAAAATCATGTGGTTTGAGAGGATGTATGTCTGGCTCCGTGTCTTTGAGAGGAACTTCATCTTTCCTCTGGTGTTTCTCAGTGGAATGACCATGTCTACTGCGGTGCTTGTAGAAAAGTTTGGAGTCTTGTAAGTAACATTCATAATGTTCTATTAAGGATTTATTGGTTGTCAGTTTTTTTATAAAGGATCTGGACAGCTTTCTTATTATTGCTTAAATGAATTACTGAAACCAAATAGATGATGTTCACTTGGCGGTAAATATATAATCATTCAATAAACACCGATGGATCCTTTTTGCTATTTTATCTCATGATTTTATTTTGTTGTCGTGAGTGAGTCAATATGATATGTGTTGATTTTGTAAATGATTACACACGGAGACGGCAAGTTATCAGCACTCATATCATTCAGTGGACTTATGTGTTCATTACATGATGTTTCATAATTTTTTTTCCAAGCTGAATGTATCAAGAAGCCTGTGAGTCATTCGTGACCTGTACATGGTGGTGTGTTTCCTTTTTAGTTGTCCCCACCAACACTACTCATTGTCCTATGTAGTATTTGTCTACTATGGGCTGTGTTCAGACACTCTCCATCAGTATATCTTCTATTCATTTCCAGCTCAGCCACACAATTCACCACCCTAGTCTCTGTCTACTGAAGGTTGTGTTAACACATTCTCCCTCACTATATCTCCTGTGTTTTTGACTGCAGTCATTACCACTCATCATTTCTTCTTCTACTTTGAGCTGTGTTTACACACTCTTCTTCATTATGTCTTTTGTTCATTTCCACCTCAGCCATACTTTCATTATCCTTGGCTCCGTCTACTGTGGGCTGTTTTCACTCGCTCACCCCTCACTATGTCTTTTGTTCATTTCCAGCTCAGCCACACTACTCATCGTCCTATGCAGTCTTCGTCTACTGCGAGGTGCATTCACCGATTCCCCAAAGCAGCACCTCATCTTGATCTTGACCTACTTCTTCTTCAAGTACGACTACAGCAAGGCATCAGAGACATTCCTCGTGGACTACTTCATCATTTCTATTCTCTTCACAAAGGTATGTGTGTTGATTGTGTTTCTTCATCTGTAACTGGCATCTTTTCACGTTGTAAATATTCAGTTGCCTTGCTAACTGTCTTGTTATATATGCAAGAAAAATGTCAGAGAAATAATTGCCCGATACTTAGACTGGATCACCTAGAAATGGTTTTTAAACAGTCCCAGGTATTTGAAACCCTATTTGAGATGAAAGTTTAATGGTTTGTACTTGATAACTGTTCATAAGTTACCTCTGTTGTATCTGTTAAACCTTATTGTCTTTTGACCATCTTGTGTGTTTACAGTTGCAGGAGTTCATGTTAAAGTTTCAGTTCATCCTGTCTTATATCGCCCCCTGGCAGATCGCATGGGGGTCAGCCTTCCACGCATTCGCCCAACCTTTTAGTGTACCTCGTATCCTTTTTGTGTGTGCTGATATACTCAAGACTGCTGCTAGTTGATGAGTTTGTACAAGGAGTATAATGACTGTGCACAATATGTATAATGACTGTGCACAATATGTATAATGACTGTGCACAATATGTATGGTGACTGTGCACAATATGTATGGTGACTGTGCACAATATGTATAATGACTGTGCACAATATGTATGGTGACTGTGCACAATATGTATGGTGACTGTGCACAATATGTATAATGACTGTGCACAGTATGTATGGTGACTGTGCACAATATGTATGGTGACTGTGCACAATATGTATGGTGACTGTGCACAATATGTATGGTGACTTTGTTCAATGGGTATAACTATCTTTTGGTTACATACACTTCTGGTGCACTGAGTGGACAAATTACGTTTGATAAACCCAGTGGTGTACATCAAATGCTAATGTTGTTCAACAAATAGTATTCTCAATGTTGTTCACCAAATAGTATTCTCAATTTTGTAGACAACTAAAACCAAATTTTGTTCATTCATGTTAATACATGATGTTTGTATCAGGCTTCAATGAAGAGGAGTTGATTTATAGACTTTGTGACGCATGACTCACTAGGTGGCACGCAACAGATATTTAGATATTCCTTCAGTAGTGACAGATAGTTGCTTTGGTATGCTGTACATAGTGACTAAGAGCTGAAGTTTGCCTCAAGTGACCTCCTTAACTCTCACTACCAGATTCTGTCATGCTGTTTGTTCAAGCCACAGTTTCAGCAGTCTTCTCTGCACCACTCAACCCATTTCTAGGTAGTGCCATATTCATTACATCATATGTTCGTCCCATCAAGTTTTGGGAGCGAGATTACAAGTAAGTAGACTAAAGATGCTCCCTCTATGCTGGGTCTTAACTTCTGTTTTGACTGTTTTAGCTGAGAACAAATATGCCCCCCCCCTCCCTTGATCATCACCAATTTCCCCTGGTGAATTCTGTTCTACCAGTCACCTGTTGGCACAATTAATTAACCAATTATCCACAAATCAGTGTTTATGTGATGTGCTGCCCTCCCCCATTTTTGCAGTTTTTTTTTAAGATTATGTAGGACCCTAGAAAAATTCCTGTTTTGTCCAAATTTGGAATGTGATGTCTCAGAAATGGCTGACCGGATTCACATGAAACTTTCAAATAGTAAGGTTCTCCAAATTATTTTAGGAGTTATTTTTAAAATGTTCCTTTTTTGCATTTAGGGGCTGTCAAAATCTAGGACTTATATGATTCTTAATTTTTGAAGTTGCATAAAACGAAAACAAATAAATAAGTTAGGAAACTGTAACAGTCTTTTGGAGATTTTATCTGGAACATTTTATATCATACCAAATTTTGTCATGTAATTGATCCTGTTCTTTTGATGTGAGCGTGTCTTTTGTTTTTGCTAAATTTTCATGAAAAAGCTAAGCCATGTGACCTAATTATTGGCAGATTTGTGTAAAGTCAAAAATCAAATCCTACAGAATTTATACTTTCAGAAAATATATTCTTTTGCTATTCTTTAGATATTTGGACAAATGTGTCAGATTTTTCGATAAGGTTCTACGTAACCGTAACAAAGAAGATTCTACATAACCGTAACAAAGAAGAATGAGGCTTGTTCCAAAATTATACTTAAAAATATTGCCTCTGGAATTTTCATGATTTTTACTAAGAAAGGATTCCGTCAACTAATTGTAGTTACACCTTGCATGTGTGTCAAAAATGATTCTTGCATCTCAGTCTTGATGATGTACCAGTTTCATTGAATACTTGAGTGTGGTCATCATTCTAACGTTTCAGCACCAAGCGAGTGGACCACACTAACACCCGTCTGTCATCCCAGCTGGACCGCAACCCCGGGGCTGATGACAACAATCTCAACTCCATATTCTACGAGCACCTTACCCGCTCCCTCCAGCACAGCCTGTGTGGGGACCTCATGCTGGGGCGATGGGGGCCCGTCTCGCAAGGGGACTTCTTTATCATGGCATCAGATTACCTGAATGCTCTTGTACATATCGTAGAGGTCGGAAATGGTCTGGTCACATTCCAACTGAGAGGACTGGAGTTCAGAGGTGGGCAGGCCATCTGGGATTCTTTGATTAAAGTTCATGGCACTTTGTGATTTTCTTTCCTGTCGCATTCACCTGTATCTTACTTAATACTTGAGCAGTTGCAAGGCAGATTTTACTATAATAATGAACATTTGACTTGTTTTCATTTTGTAAAAAGCATGTCAGTTTTATTTAAAGTTCATTTGATTATTTTCAAAGGTTGATACTATGCAATGAGCTTCATTACAATTTTGGTAAAATGTTAATTGGAAATTGTTAATTTGGAGGTTGTTAGCTTTCTCACAAACATTACCACAATGAAGTTAAGGAATAGAAATTAAGTTGGCTGTTTCTGGTAAAAAAAATAAGGGAAACATTTCTCATTTATTTCAAGCAGGATGCTGTAAAAACAATTTATGTTCTGTGTTTATATAATTTAATGTCTTTTCCATCTTAGGCACTTACTGCCAACAAAGGGAGGTAGAGGCTATCACAGAGGGTGTGGAGGATGACGAGGGCTTCTGTTGCTGCAGCCCTGGTCATTTGCCCCACTTCCTATCACTGAACACTGCCTTCAACCAGCGCTGGCTCTCCTGGGAGGTCACTGTTACCAAGTATATCCTGGAGGGCTACAGCATCTCTGACAACAGTGCTGCCACCATGTTGCAAGTGTTTGAACTCAGGAAGGTTTTAATTTCATATTATGTAAAGGTAAGTTTTGTTATTTGTTGTTACATGCACTTAGAATATACCTAACATCTTTCGTAAAAAGGGAAGTCACTTCTTTTCGAATACATTATAGTTTATGAATAGGAGTTTCTAGTTCAAGTTTGCCCTTGAAGACCCTTATATTCGTGCAACAAACTCGAGTAAAAACTCGAAATTTTGAGTTCAAACTCGAACTTATTGCTTTAATATTGGGTTTACAAACTGTGAACTAAGGGCAATAAATTATCTACGTAAGTTATTGTGTACTGGAGCATAGAATAATAGACACTTATCTTGAGTTCGCCCAAAAGTAGAGTAGAAAATGCCAAACCTAATTTTGAGTTCCATTTCGAGTAAAAAGATTGGAGACCGGGTCCAAAAGTGCCTCCTAATGAAATTTTAAACGTTAATCCTGTCTTAAACTTCCAGAATGTAAGTCCTGATTCCTTGTTAGTTTTTTTGTGAAATTTCATGAACTTAGAATGTGCCTACTGTTTTTTGAAAACCGTACTACTTCCAGTGTTTTTGTGGAATCAAAACATTTTGAAGCAATAGAGCAATTAATTAATCAATAGCGGAGTTGCAACGCCGCCATATTGGAAATGGGTCAGAATGTTGCATTGTGGTTACAATGGTAAACTTCAGTAAACAAGTATGTTGGCAACCGTGCGGGCGAACGGGCTACGGGGAGGTTATACGTGTTGTGTGCCTGGCATGCTATAATACCAGTTAGCGAAATAAAAAAATTAGTTACTACCTGTTTCCCAAGGATCAAGAACTGCGTTAAACATGGGTCAGAGACATCGGTAGAGCTGGTAGCAAAGGCCGACTTCGTGAATTCTTTCCGACTTCGTAGCATAAAGTGTGCAGCGCTCATTTTGAGGGCGGCAAGAAAACGTATCTTAGAAACTGCCCAACAATATCTCCCTTCAAAGAAACAGTAACAAATA
>NMRA01000327.1:321191-340376 GCA_002633005.1 Phoronis australis
GAGATTCATAGATCCTTATAATTGAAAAAATGTTCGTTGAAATTATAGACACATGGTGAACAGAGACACCTGGTGGCTGCCAAAAGTATTGCTCACAGGCTACTTTAGTTTTTGACAATATTGGACAAGACAACTAGTTCTTATCTGTCAATCATCTAAGTTCTTAACAGGTCTTCCTGGAGGCGATTTGTTTGCAAGTGTTGGATTTTATGTTTCAACCTATTAAAAATAATTAAAAAATTATGGGTCATGGGTTGGAGAAATAAATGAAAAATATGGGCGGTGGGTACAAAATAAAAGTGCCTTCCCCCCCTCCCATACAGATTTTGCTGGAACAGCCCTTATGGTTTAAATCTAGATCCAATGTTTTGAAATTCATTTGCAGTGATAGTGTTCAATATGGCACCGAGTTACTGTGATTATATGATGATCCATATTACAGGCATGTGTTTGATGAAGGGGCCGATGAGTACAAGATCTGATTATATTGTGATCCATTTTACAGGCATGTGTTTGATGAAGGGGCCGATGAGTACAAGATCATAATGCTGAACAAACGTTACCTTAGCTTTAGAGTCATTAAGGTAATGCATGGCTTTGTGTAACATGTAAGGTAGTGTGTGGCTTTGTGTAACATGTAAGGTAATGCATGGCTTTATGTAACATGTAAAGTAATGCATGGCTTTATGTAACATGTAAGGTAATGCATGGCTTTATGTAACATGTAAGGTATTGCATGGCTTTATGTAACATGTAAGGTAATGCATGGCTTTGTGTAACATGTAAGGTAATGCATGGCTTTGTGTAACATGTAAGGTAATGCATGGCTTTATGTAACATGTAAGGTAATGCATGGCTTTGTGTAACATGTAAGGTAATGCATGGCTTTATGTAACATGTAAGGTAATATATGGCTTTCGGTAACAAGCTTCCATTGAATAATGGTAGTACTTGAAAACTGATATTTAATTGACGCCGATGTCTTTTACATTGTGAAACCGGGAATTTATGAACCATTGGGCAATTTACATTTAATTTTGTAAAACTTACTGTTTGTATTTACTTGAATGTGCGCGCTTTTTAGTACCGGACCAATTTTGCTCTCTTTGCTTTTTCTATCAAAATTTGTGTCTTTTAACACTTTTTCATGTTAAACTGCTTAGCATCTCAAGCTAATAAAATGAAAGATAATTCACATTTACCAATTGATGGCAATGTTTTTGACAGAAAACTGGTGCCCATGAACCCTTTGGGTGATCCCTTTGGGTGATATCTAGTGGCCAGGAAGTAATGTTAGCTAATTCAGTGCTGTGTCATGTGGTCAACTTCAGGTGAACCGTGAGTGTGTGCGGGGACTGTGGGCAGGGCAACAGCAAGAGCTTGTGTTTCTACGCAACCGTAACCCAGAACGAGGTAGCATACAGAACGCCAAGCAGGCGCTGCGTAATATGATCAACTCATCTTGCGACCAGCCGATTGGTTACCCCATCTATGTGTCACCCTTGACAACATCCTATTCATCGACCAGCGCACAGCTGTCTAGTGTGATTGGACCTGAGTTTAGTCTGAAAGGCGTGAAGAATACTTTGATGAATCAGTGGAGAAGGTACTAAAACATGTGCCTAATTGTCAGGCATTGATATGATTGAACATATGTATGGATTGAACACCAGCCTAGAGACATCTGTATGTTAGAGTGGTCCGCTACTTTCTTCAGAAGTTCCCTATATGGAAACTTGGTAAAAGTAATCAAAAATGAAATTTAGAAATAGTAGCTTGCCCATATGGTTCATGATTGTGACATGGAATCGTGTTTCAGTTAAGATGTCTTGTAATTTCTAATTGAACCTGGTGTTTTCTGCTGAAGATGAATGATTCTTTCTTTCATTATTCAGTGTTGCTGTATTTCTCAAGAACTAGGTTCTTTGGACTGGTTGCTAACTCTAGTTTGTGCAGCGTGAGCGTGTGAGAGGCTTTGAACTACCACTGTACAGGACATTAGTCCATCACTGATTGCTTCCTAGCTGTGTCTGGTGCTCATGTACAGTTCAGATAACTGAAACAAGGCAGGTCAAGTGCTTGATTAATTAGAAACAAGCCAATACTTTCGAAGCGTGTAAGATATTTTATGTTAAACCTTATGGATAAAATTTAACCATAATCCATAGTGAGCCACTGGTTCTTTCCACTGTTTCCTAGGTTACGTGCCCATTGTGGTCACAACTGTACTGGTAGCTCTGCTGACGCCACGGTGCTAGAGGGGGCGTGTGCTATGCCCTCGGTCCCTGTCGCCCCACCCCAGTCCATTGAGATGAGTCTCCTTCAGTTTATGGGCAGTAGGAGCAACATGACTCCACCAGGTGGAGCCAGCACAGCTAACAAACCTGCCATTATGAGTCTGTCAAGTCTGAGCACAGTCTGTGAGACGCCTTTGAAGGAATCAATAATGCAGCGGCGGGTTGAGGTAGGAATACACCATCGTTGCGTTGCTAAGTGAGCACATTTACTTGTATAACAGTGGTAGCCTAGGAAGATGAATAGTTGGGTGCTGTAGCTTTTATTGCATTACAAATTGGTTAAAAACATGATAATATTGTCTGTTGCAGGACCTGATGCAAACTCGCTCAAATTCACTGTACTCCAGAAAATAGATGGATAAATCTGTTCACCAGAAAATAGATGGAATAAATAAGTTTACATGTACTCCAGAAAATAGGCAAAATAGATGGGTGTATGTGCTTGTGAGAAAATAGAGAAGAGTGTTAATACCGTGAATAAGTGCAATTTTGTATCAAGCTAGTCAACTGACAAGATCGTTGTGTTTTAATCAGTTTTGAATAAAACGAGGAGTAAAATGAATAAGCCAAGGCCCATTTTATCAAAGGTCATATGCCCAGTTTTTGCTGAAACTGTCATGTCTTGGGTGACTTCTGACAGTCAGTGGTTTATGAGGGCGATTACTAAATGTGAAAGTGAAGTACAGTCAAGTTTATGTCATTTGCAAGGTTGTGCTCTGGCATTGTGTTCGCTGTCATGTAAAACCCACTGTCTTAGCTAGGACTGGGAGTACGCTCTTTGATAATTCACGCTCACAGAAATAGGCCACTTGCGGGTTTTTAAACTGAACGGGGCAAGTAGGGCAAAATCTCCATCTCGTTGCATAACCTCGACGGTTTATAGCCTCGCACTCAGAAAGCCCACACGAGGCCTTGCAAACTTAATACTGGGTGAATTGTCAGACAGTGTGGAATTAGGTATAATAGCCTGATGGCAAGGAAGTAGGACAAACAGTCCATTTTGCTTCTTATCTCACATGAGGACCATTTCATAAGGGATCTTTTGACAAACTTATTTCATAATTAATTTGTTGTAAGTTTTGATGAATGATGTATTAATGTTGAATAGTAATATTGTTACTGAAGTAACGATTTTATACTTTGTACAACTTTCATTAATTAAGCCTTTCTTCGTTGTTTATTAGTTATTGCATGGTTTGGTTTCTGATCATTTCAATATATAGGATTGATCATAATTAATTTGTTTTTCAAGTGATCAAACTTTAATAAATTCCAGATTGTGGACATATCATATGTTTATGACAGTATTAACCTTGGACGTCGTATTGATGTCCAGTGGCCGAGTGAAGAGTGGCGGGAGAGGGGTGGAAAGAATGGCTGGAATGGCTGGAGTCCAGAGAAGGGTCAAGAGGGACTGGTCGTCCACCGCTGGCAGCCATGTCATCGTGACCCCGGGAAAAGGTCTCACGTGGACAAGACTATCGTGCTCGTACACAT
Organism: Phoronis australis; assembly: GCA_002633005.1. NCBI lineage: Eukaryota > Metazoa > Phoronida > Phoronidae > Phoronis > Phoronis australis. The sequence continues at coordinate 324,986 of NMRA01000327.1, forward strand.
CGGCGAGTACTACGTACCTATATGTGAACAAGGCGTGAATGATCTGGGTGCTCAAGTGTAGCCTACCATGCTGTAGGGTCAAGGTCATTTGAACTTCACAAGCTTTAGTTTGCTTGGGATGTATTGTGAAGCCAACAGACGTCACTGGCAGATCAAGGATGTTGTCGGGGGGGGGGGGGGTTGTTAAATGGGGNATGAGTGGGATGTCAGTGCCAGTTATACTACTTGGTGGTACAGTTTTTTGGTCAGTCTGTTAGGATAACGCTTAATGTGTGTCAGATTTATGGTTAATTTTTATCTGGATAACGGTTAATATCTGTCAGGATAACGGTTAATGTCTGTGAATCAAGTGTCGATTGTAGAGTGTACCATGATTTGAACTATCCATGTTTGTTGAGAGTAGGTTATTCACAGATAGACACAATAAAAACAGTCCAATTAAGACATACTTGTTTAAAAGTAAAGCTCGGTTGCATGTTACTGTATTGAGGTGTGCAGTAAAGGTGCAAATTTTGTTATTTATTTACTTTTTAACCACTGAATATTTGTACAGATTCTATTCAAGAACAGCTCTGTAAAATGCTGTGAGCTTCTTGCTGAACTTGGAACAGCATAAAAAATTAGGTGTCCATTACAAGTCTATACTTTGTGGCTATATGTGATCTTAAAGGTACCGTATTTGATGATGATCAATTGGTCATTCATCGCCTTATTATAAAATTCTTAATTGAAATTAACAAGTTTAGAGGCTGCGAGGGATTGATTTGTGACAGGTGCAAATACTTTGGTATGTTTTTTTTTGTTGACACGGCTGTAAATCTTTGTAAAACATTGTTGCACCAACTGTGAGCTAGTCCTCTTCACAAATATTTTGCTGAACAGGCAGCAGCGAGATGCAGACATCCGAAGGTTGGCAAGAGATGATCAGGTAGTAACCAACGTAGCAGATCCTAAGTATCCAGTCGTCCCCCTGGACCCATCCCCCTACACTCCATGTGTCTGTGCACCAAAATATTTGTGAACTGCACTTTATGTGACGGCAGCTGGACAGTGCATGCAACTTAATGGTTTACTCAGAAATTAGTATTGTTTGTATTTATACTGAAATTTTAAAGTTTTAAATGTAAACGAGTGAACTTCGGGAGTAAATTTTAGCATTTCAACAGCCACCCTTACAGCACATATTTTTGGATTTATACTGTGGTAATTTTGAAGGTTGACAGCGGGAGTGAATATGGTGCTTTGGATAGTATATAGGTCCTGTTCCTTTGAAACAAAAGAACGCATTCACGTGCTATCAAGCCAGGGTCTTGGAGTTAAAACATCGAGTTTTCTGCTTTTTTGAGGGTTTTGTGTTCAATACCCATGAGTTTCTGTTCAGCGAGAGCTGTGTTGGTAGCTAGGCCCTTTAAGCAGTTCGCGGTGACCCTTTAAATATTGTTTGCAAGGCATTTTCTCTGTATGGTGCTAACTGCTTTCTTCCTGGGTCTTAGAATTGCCATACCTTCCAACACCATAAGGAAAGTATTTAACAAGTTTAAGCTACATTTCACCTGTTTAGCTGTCTTTGTTGAATTCATAACTGAAGCGCAAGATGAAATTTGTCCAACCTCGACATATTATGTTGAGTCAAGTTGCTAATGGAGATATCAATCCTATCGCAATAAGGATTATGAGATTGATTTTATCAGAGTAAAAAGCCCAGTTCGATTTTTATTTTCAACCCAGCTAAACAGAGCGAAATGCAACTTTGACAAATATTTGTGGTCAGGTCCCTGTCCAACCTAGTTCTCAGTTCTGAGTAAGCAGCCCATAACATCATTGTATTCGAGGCATGCTTTTGGCTGAAATTGACCGTTTCTGACTTTCTCTGCTCATTTTATCAAGATGTTAAGACAGGCTTGAGAGTGTGTGAGGAGTGACAGGGTTTACTAACTACTGTTTACTAGATGACTGAACCTATATGTCAAGGCTCACTTCATGCGAGAGTGTCTACAACCCACCGTGTGTTGTGTAAAATAACTGTTGTGCAACAACAGTCAAGCAACACTTGTGCCTTTCTGCTTTATGCAAAACAAGTCTTACTGTTCTGTTGATAATGTGCAATACATCGTCAAGATTTTACATTTTGTTGTTTATTTGTAAGCAGTTAGACAATCACAGAGTCTGCCGTTAAAAATGCAGTATACTATATTTGAGAAACACGATAATGCCAAAAACCTCAATATCTCAAATCTTCAGAATCAAAAAAATTCAACTTTGGCTTGAATTTCAGTGTCATTTAAATTTTTTTAAACTGTCCCACACTGGAGAATTTTTAACATGGATGGGATGTGTCGTATACTGCTGTATGAACCTTATGTAAGCAGCAAACAAGAAATCGTGAATTTATCCAAGCAATGTTGGTTCCGCACTAAGGCGCTAAGTCATCCAGTTTTGTATCCCAAGTCGGTAACTTGGTACTATCTAAAGGACTGCAAACTTCCTTAAAAATCTTGAAACCAATCATTCAAATGAAATTAGCGACAACCCATGTCCTCGTGTATCCATCAGACATTGGCTATCCTCGTCTTTCCACCATACTTTCATTTAGCTGTCCTTGCCTTGCCACCATTCTTTCAGTTAGCAGTCCTCGCCTTTCCACCAAACCTTCAGATGGCAGTATTGGATCTTACCACTACACAAACTTAGTAGCCAGTGCTAATATTTTTGTGAACTCTCCCTTCCCCCTCAGCATAGACGGTAATGGAACCTTAATCCTTGACCCTAACGGTGACCCATTATCATCAACTAAGACACAGTTATTTGTATCAAATCGTGGTATCATGGCTTTCTGAGACTGTTTCACTCCCACAATATATGCTTTTTTCTTCTGTCCTTTAACTGTCAGTAAAATCTTGTCGCCAATAGTCCCAACACCTGACTTCCTGTACACGTGTATACAGCGCGGTGGTTTACCTGCAGCAACAGCAGCCTGACCAATAGCACTATTGTCCACAATTCTCATTCTTGCCAACTTGCGGATTTCTTCCAACAAGGGTGATGAGCTAAAATGCAAAACAACAAATTTGAACAACTACAGGCTAGCCATGGTATCACAATTGATTAAAATATTGTTTTACATGCATTGACAGAACGGCAATTATGGAAAAAATTACATTTTGAAAACCCAATTGTTGCCAAAATGATGTGAAATCATGACTTGACTACGTCGTGTAACCAATAACAACATGTCACTTGGAAGGTTTCATTGGTTAACGTGCATCAGACGTTCACGGCAACCTAACAAAATTTAATTAAAGAGTCCCGTTGTTTATTGTATGATGTCAATTGAAATTTGCAATGTTGTCGCTACAAATTTTAACCTGAAATGTTAACTGCTTTCATTACTCTTAAGCGATGACACTAATCAGTAAAAATGCAAATAAAAACCTAGGCCCCATTTTACCAAAGGTAGTACATCTGGTGTGTATTCTGTAGACATGAGAACCTTGTGAAAATGCAAGATCACGCTACACTCCGTGAGATACTGCCGTGTTAGTGCTAGTGCAAGCAAAGCACAAGACCACGCTACCTTCACGACACTGCGTTTACAGGCGACTATTAACTTTTGTCAGTTGACATTAGCCAAACTTTACTACGAATAGCCATCATCGTCTTCCTTTTAAAAACCTTTTTATGATCGACACATGTCCCGGAAAATAGATAAATGATACGTGCGTCGCAAGCTCATTGCCAGAGATGAAAAGGAGACTGATGTAGGCGATATAAGGTCATTTATTATGACTAGTACAATTACAATAAAATGAATACAGGTAAATAACGTATAATAGATAATCTCTGGTAAGATGGGCAATAAAAAGCGCCGGCCACGTGGAAGTACGAGAGAATGACGAAAACTGGGAGGAATAGGATGGGAAAATTGAATGAGTTTTTTGACGTACAACAATGTGGCCGGAACAAAGTGAACTGAAAGCGAGGTTACAATAACAAAGAAAAACGCCCCTAAAGACACGTGACAATCATCAGCCTATGCCGGGAAGGCATACTCGTCTCCTAACTAGAAACCTAATAGCTAAAATTTATGAATGTCCATCAAGGAATTTCAAAAACAGAGGCAAAAATAAAAAATAAAATTGCCAGTAGAGGGAATACCAGTTCTCAGATCCATCGGAAAAGTGCCATCGCTTCATAGGAAAATGTTCTCCACAACAGAACAGACTGGGATTATAAAATTCATGTACATGGTTGAAAATCCATGTCCATACTGTGCAGATTTTGTGCGTTAAATCTTGGATTAATGCATATGACTGTTACCAAAAGGCCAGAAAGTCCTCATCTCCTAAACTTTAAACTCATTGCATCAGTTTTCAAAATTGATGCAAGGAAGCCAAACTTGTCATGGTAAAATTAAAACTTGACATAGTGACGAGTCAAAACAGGTGGTGGAGAACACTTTAGGAACACACTGCCAATTAAGATCTTGCACACCCTTTCAGAGAAACAGCAGCATATGTCGGACAGAGATGACATTGTCATTGTCTGAGGGACAGACATCACTGCACATTGGACAGTACACAAGTGCTCAGCCCTTGTCTGCAGCAGCCAAGAAAGAGTCACACTGCTGATGGTTCCCATGTTGAGCTGGTTAATCTGGTGTCTACTTTCTCCACGAAGGTGATGTCGCTTCCTCTGGCAACATGAAACTCAGTCTTTCCAGGGTGGTGCTTTCTGAGGGAGCCTCCATCTCCTGGTCTTTCAGTGCCATCAAAACATCCTTCTCGTTCCAAGTGACATCTTCCAAAAGTTCTGCCTTTCCTGCCAGGTCATCTGCTCTTTCATTCCCGTCACTCCAGCATGTCCAGCAATATGCACTTACATATGATTTGCAGGTGCACAAAGATGGCAGCTGTATTTGGAGGCTTTCCATGTCTAATCGTCAGGCAGAAATTAAATACCAATCAACAACAGATCACAAAAGGTCACAACGCACTTGGGTAAAAGCCGATAGTAAAACAAGTTACAAAGCTGGCAAGCACTAAGAGAACAGAGTCAGCATGCGGCGCACACCCACGAGATTCTTGTTCAACACAGGTTCACAAGTTATAGTAGAACCTCCAATATTTTCAGTCTATGGTTGTCTTGTTCAGTATACAGAGTTTCAGTGTTTTCAACGATCTCGTGTCTAGCAATTTTGCGACCAGGCTGGTGTAGAAAATGAACCTCTCTGCAAATGTATATTAGACAAACACCCATAAAGGGAACATGCCATGTGTCAGATGTGCTATAGTTTACGCTTATTTGGACGATTACAATCAACCAGAAGACAAGTGAACTTGTAAATGACATTGCAACAAGACAACGGTTGCAATTTTTGGCAGTTTAGGTTGTTTTTAATTAGCGGATCATACGATATAGTATTCTGATAGTAGATTGAGTTTATCTCCATGTTTTAAAATTTTAAAATTTTCTTAACAACACATTGAGCACTGAGACAGTCAATGACCAGGCAATTTTTATCAGTCTTGATGGTGCCAATGCTAGAAACAAACAACCTAACATGATGATGTTCAACAAAAGAATTAGTATATCCACTATTTACAAGTACTTATCTTCAGCATTAAGCGCGTTCTAATCAAACGATACTTGGTGTCCCTTCTAAAGGTAATTCGTTAGAATAGCTTCTTTGGAATGCTCAGGGCAATCACTAGCAGCATGCAAGCAAGTACCAAGTACCAGCACAGAAAAGAATAGAAATTTTTCAGGACAGGCATTAAGTACTTATATGAATTTCAATACAGCATTGGCTTCAAGCATAGTCTAAATAGATAGCAAATCGTCATGAACAATATACAAAGATATCACCAACACAAGAGTAAATACATATAGAAAAATGGTCAATGCCATAAGCCACCAGTTTCACAACTTCTGACGTATAAAATTTAGAGAATGTTGGCCCTGGCATGATGCTGAATGTATGATATACCGTGGACAATATTGTGGCAAAGCAACAGTAGCCGTCGCAAAATTAAATGTACACCAAATACCTGAACATAGCCTTGGAGTAGAGTCCATTACAACTGTCTGCGTGTAACAAAGGCAGAGATTTTTGAAGAAAAGTTGAGCGCAGCATGTCAGTATTCGGTTGACCTACAAGCATATAATGTGATGATCCAACTCCACTTCATTTGTAAACTTATGGCTACCTGCTGTACAGAACAACAAATAATTAAAAAAGGGGTTATGACGTCATACCACCTGCCACGCACAGTGTTAAAAATGGCGAGTTTCCGACTTTGAGAACTGAACGAGGGACTGCTCGAAGGAAAAGTCTGATAAAGGGAGTAATTTGTCAAGTTGGAAGGAATTAAATACATCGATGGCTTTAATCCCAAGATGTCCCTCTATACAAAAAAGGTATTTCTAACAACGTGACTTTGATGTGTGAAGTGTGAGGCATAATTCGCCGAAAAGCATCAGGCGTATGAATTAGCTCCTATAAGAGCTCCAATGTCAGCTAGAGACAGTGATCACTGTCTAACTCCACCAGGTGCCCTGAACAGTCCTGGACCTGGTGAGTGGCACGGACGTCCTCAGGTTCTGATCGTCCCCAATACACTATGTACGAGTATGAGTATACTACAAGGTATGACACTTAGGACTAAAAATTTCACAGGTGCTTCACTTCAGCCATCAAATACAAAACTCAAAAAATTTACACAAAACCGGGTTGAACAAACCATTAGCAATTGTTCTTTCTTCTATCATTTACGGTACCTTGCTCCGGCGCGTTCGCGACAAATTCGAGGTCAAAGCACAAAAAATCTTTCCCAAAAGCTCATGCGTGCTAACTACTTTGCACCACGCAAGTCGGTTCAAGGTCAGGTATAGTACGGAATTATCCCATGGCCATGAGTTATACGGATAGACGGCAATTTGCCGGTTACGAAATGGTCTGGTTAAGTGTGGAGTTATCGACGTTGTGACTTTCCGTGACAAATCGGCAATTTATGTGGGATAAAGTTAGTTAGTATGCATGGGCTTTTTGGGAAGAGTGTATTGGTACCCAAGATATTAACTTTATTTACCCAAAAAGGTGTAATTTGTGGGAAAAACATAAGTACGTTGGGTGCCGTATTTGACACCATTACTTTACTGTCTGTTGGGTACGATCAGAAGCTGAGAACGCCTGCGGTGAGTGGTGGACGTCACCGATGTCACTCTCGTCTGTTTACTTCCTCAAAGCATTTTCTGCGACTTTTCTGATGCCTTGCACAACATTATTATGGCGACTTCGTGGCGAATTTTACGGGATATTTACCAGGTCGCACTGGCGAGCTACAGGTCGCCAAATCAAGTCCCTGAAAGAGAATCGGCGGCTGCTGAAAACAAAGTTTAATACACACTGTTGGAAATAAACGATAAAACATAAAACCAATATTAGATTGAAGACGATATTATTTTTATATATATTATTTTAATTTAAATCTCAAATAGCTGCAATTTTTTTTGTATTACCATTCCTGTTTACACTACCTTTTTACATGCAAAGCTGTGACAATGTTTCGGGTGCAACAACTTTAATCGTTCAGTTTTCACTGGGAATTTCCCAAAATCGCAAAATCGACCAAAATCTCAAAACATCGTGTCGGGAGGTACTGATGATGCATCGCATGTTCACTGTTTTTTAGAATAATGGCAGGTAACAAAGTTTACGTTTTCTTCTTTTCAATATTCCTGTTAATCTTCAGAAGTAGTTTTGGAATGAAAGTTTGATATTTGTAGTGTTCTCACATGTCACATGTATACGGCCCAGNGAGACCGTGTATAGGCGATATAAGGTCATTTATTATGACTGATAAGGTACAGAAATATGAGTGTACAAATAACATAAAGATAAAATAATAATCTCTGGAAAGATGGGCAATAAAAAGCGCCACGAGAGATGTTGAAGACATCTCATGCCCAGCCCTTGGTGTGAGAAATGAAATGGTGCAGAAATCATAAAAATTAGGTGAGCGGTTACAGAGGAAATGGCCGTTGAAACGTAGTAGTAGTAGTAGTATAATAATCTTTATTTAAAAGTCGGTGAGCTTTAACAATGAAACGTTAGCACAAGTGCTATTATCTGACAAATTTAAAATCTACAAAATGAACAGAACTAAAATACTAGCTAATTCTACAGTACGGAGAAATGTGACGATTATGCGTAAAATATCTGCCTTTCTACATGATTTCGAAAAATATTAAAGAATATACATTTGCTGCATATCAAAAGATTCATCTCATTGAGACAAACATAGTGGTGTCGCAGACCAAGTAGATATCTCCGACCGAGTTGCAATGTACCGTTGATACCTGAATGTTTGCCATAGTGTTATAATATGAACAGTTCTACCAAATACGTTTTTTGAAATTAGATTTCATTTTTATGAGCATGTTATCGTTAGGACCTCATGTGGTGTCAAAATAACTCTGGCTGACAAAAATCTGTATTTTAATCTTTTCAACAGGAAACAGAGTACCCGTAAGCAACTGCATGGGTCACCAGGTGGGATGGGAGCATCCAATAACACACAGCGCCACGAATCAAACATTTAGATTTCACATCTTAATATTTTCATCTGCTTTTCACAAGAGAGATATTAACCAACTTTTACGGCTCAATGCACTGTAGTTTTGCTTGCAGGTTTACTTGGTCCAGTCTGTCAAGAACGGCCGGACTGAGTTTGCTGTGACGTGCTAAAACTAGCAGAATCAAAAGATATTTCACTTTTTGTCCAAAGAACGTTTCTTTTGTTAAAAGTTTCGATATCTAGAATTGTTTTTCGTGCTTTTCACTGTTAAAAAATTGTTACGTTCTTTTGTGTCTCTCACTTGGCTTGACACCACGAGTGTTGAGGAGCCGTGCCTACCCTCTAATTCATTGGCAATGGTCTAACGATGTTTTGAAAATTCTCTGTGACAAAACTTTCCTCTATATTGTAATTACTGATTGTTAACAACTTCCTGCTGATTCCATAGAATACAATCCAAAGCTATTAGCGTCTCAAAACATATAGTTTCCTTCTAAAATTTGCTTGGGCTGGCTATACCTGACTGGAGGAGGTCGAAACAATACTTAACTCCAATGAAAAGAAATTAATTTCATTTGACGTGTACCCAGCAACTCTAACAAAACCATTAGCTCTTCTACCTGTCTCTAGAAAGTTATCAGCCAATTTTTACGGCTTAATACACTGTAGTTTTGCTTGCAGGTTTACTTGGTCCGGTCTGTCAACGGCCGACCGAGTGTGCTAATTAAGACGTCATCAAACTTACGGAATCTGAATATTACAAAAGGTTCTTTCAACTTTTCTTCAAAGATCGTTTTTCGTATTCACATTTTTAACGTCTAGTCGTTTTTCGTGCTTTTCACGGTCCAAAAATAATTACAATTTCTTGTATTGTTTTTTTAACTAAATTTTACTTGGGCTGGCTACGTATAAGGTCCAGATAGCACACTAACACCTATGAAAAGTAATTTATATCGTTTGACATGTACCCAGCTTCGTGTCTTTAGAAAGTTATAGGCAAAAGTTTTCTGCGACTCAATACACTTTAGTATTCCTCGCAGGTTTACTGGTCCGGTCTCGTCACAGGCCGGACCGAGTGCGCTGTGACGTCATCATTCTCCCGGGTTGGCTACCAGGAAGTCTGGACGATATACTTGACGCCAATGAAAAGAAATTAATTTCATTTGACATGTACCCAGCATCTCCAACAAAAACTTTAACTCTTCTACGTGCCTCTATAAAGTTATCAACCAACTTTTACGGCTCAATACACTGTAGTTTAGCTTGCAGGTTTACTTGGCCCGGTCTGTCAACGGCCGGACCGAGTGCGCTGTGACGTGCTCAAACTAGCAGAATCACAAGACATTTCGCTTTTTGTTCAAAGAACGCTTCTTTTGTTTAAAGTTTTGATATTTAGAATCGTTTTTCGTGCTTGTCACTGTTCAATAAGTATCATGTTTTTTGTGTCTCTCACTTAGCTTGACACCACGAGTGTTGAGAAGCCGTGCCTACCCCCTAATTCATTGGCAATGGTCTAATGATGTTTTGAAAATTCTCAGTGACAAAACTTTCGTCTATATTGTAATTATTGATTGTTGATAACTTCCTGCTGATTCCATAGAATACAATCCGAAGCTATTAGCGTCTCAAAACATAAAGTTTCTTTCTAAGTTTCACTTGGGCTGGCTACTTTATACCTGATTGAGGAGGTCGAGACAATACTTAACGCCAGTGTAAAGAAATTAATTTCATTTGACGTGTACCCAGCAACTTTAACAAATCATTACCTCTTCTACCTGTCTCTAGAAAGTTATCAGCCAATTTTTACAGCTTACTACTGTGTAGTTTTGCTTGCAGGTTTACTTGGTCCGGTCTGTCAACGGCCGGACCGAGTGTGCTGTGACATCATCAAACTCGCAGGTTGACATGCAAGATGTCCGGACAACATACTTGAAGCCAATGAAAAGTATTCAATTTCATTTGACACTTACCCAGCAGCTTCAACCAAACTTTATAGCTCTTCTACGTGTCCTTAGAAAGTTATCAACCAATTTTGAGGCTCAATACACTGTAGTTGTAGTTTTACTTGCAAGTTTACTTGGTCTGGTATGTCACAACCAGACCAAGTGCGCTGTGACATCATCAAACTGACAGAATCAGAATATTCCCTAATATATTTCACTTTTTCTCCCAAGAGCGCTTCTTCTGTTCACATTTCCGATCAATGCTTTTTCGTGCTTTTTTTCACTGTTCAAAAACCATTGCGTTTTCTAGCTTCATTCACGTGGCTTGACACCACGCTGGGGTAACCCTATGTTGTTTGAGTAAATGAAAAGTTGTCAAAATTTTGTTTTTTTCTTACATTGGGGTTGTTTTCGAGTTGCATATTGATATAAACCAGTTTTAAAAAAAATAATGAAGGCGACATATTTCGAACAATGTTTCATTGGCAGCGGTCTAATGATGTTTTTGAAAATTTACAGTGGCAAAATTTTCGTCTATATTTGTATAACTACTGTTCGCGTTGACAAATTCATGCGCATTTCACAGTATACAGTCAGGCGCTATTATCGTCTCAAAACATACTAATATTTCTTTCTCAGCTCACTTGTCCTGGCTAGCAATGAGAGGTCCAGATGACATAATTGACGCCAATGAAAAGTATGAATCTCATTCCACATGTACCCGCCCCGTCGCAGCTCCAACTGAAGCCATTACTCTTCTGAAGTGTCTTTAGAAAGTTATCAACCATTTTTACTGCTCTATACTCTTTAGTCTTGCTGGCAGGTTTTCTTGGTCTGGTCTCTCACTGAACAGCCTGACTGAATGCACTGTGACGCCATCAAACTCGCAGAATCGGAATATTTCGTAAAAAAAGTTATCACTTTTTCTTCACAAAAAGCTTTTTCAGTTCACATAGAATCGTTTCTCAAACTTTTCACTGTTCAAAAACCATTACGTTTTATTGTGTTGTACTGTGATTGAAGTACCAACTCCGATCACGAGCAGCTAGGGAGGACATATGACATTTCCGTCAACTTCCTATTTTAGGGTTGGACAATTAACGTGGAAAGACTCTCTCTAAGTCATGGATGCTTTTGCAGTTCCGGTTTGTAACGGAAATGGAATTATATCACTTGAAGAATAAGGAATGTCAGGAGACCGATTTTAGTGATCATGAAGACCAAACTCCATTTTTCTGATTTGGCCACTTGAGTCAGTGTAAAACATTGCCGGGACCCGAGCATTCATGCAGTAAAACTATACTCGAGAAAACAGGCGAAATAACAATACTCATGTTAACTGCCAATTGCGAATCAAAGTACACACAGTTCAACTATGAAATTACACAGTAAGAAAATGTAATGCAAAGTACTAAAAAACGCCAGGCCAATATAAGAAGAAGCAAGCATACGACAATCGTACCCCGTCGCTTTTTATTTGAATTTAGATTGCGACATCCTGGACAAAAAACCAAAATCATGACTACGTCTTATCAAAGTCGGAAATTTAAAATAAAAATTGAAAGAACTCATGAAATATTTCGATTCCGCGAGTTTGATGACGTCACAGCGCACTTGGTCCGGTCGTTAGACCGGACCAAGTGAACCTGCAAAAAAACTACAGTGTATTGAGCCTTAAAAATTTGGTCGATAACTTTCTAGAGACACGTAGAATAGGTAATAATTTCTGTCGCAGCTGCTGAGTACATGTCAAATGAAATTGAATACTTTTCATTGACGTCAAGTATGTCCGGACTTACTGGTAGCCAACCCGGGAGTTTTATGACGTCACAGCTCACTGGGTCCGACCGGGGAAGAGATCGGACCAAGTAAACCCTCAAGCAAAACTTCAGTGTATTGTGCCGTAAAATGGGCTGATAACTTTTTAGAGACACATAGAAGAAGTAATGGTTTTTTTGGAGATGCTGGGTACTCATGAAATGAAGTTAATTACTTTTCATTGACTAAGTATGATGGCTGGACCTCCTGCAGTAGCCCGGCCCTCGTAAAACTTAGAAAGAATTTTTATACTTTATGTTGAGACGCTAACAGCATCTGACTAAATTCTATGGAATAGGCATGAAGTTGTCAACGACCACTAATTACATATATAGACGAAAATTTTGCCACTGAGAATTTTCAAAACATATCGTTAAACCGTTGCCAGCACGGCTGCTCAACACTCAGCCAAGTGAAAGATAAAAGAAAACGATTGTTTTGAACAGTGAAAAGCACGATAAACGATTCTAGATATCAAAAAATTGAACAGAAGAAGTGTAATTTGGACAAAAAGTGAAATATCTTATGCAATAATCTGATTCTGCCAGTTTGATGACGTCAAAGTGCACTTAGTCCGGTTATTGACAGACCAGACCAAGCAAACCTACAAACAAAACTACAGTGTATTCTGCCGTAAAAATCGGCTGATAACTTTCTAGAGATAAGTAGAAGAGGCAAAGGTTTTGTTGGAGCTGTTGTTTACATTTCAAATAAAATTAATTACTTTTCCATGGTGTCAAGTATGTCATCCGGACCTCCTGGTAGCTAACCTGCAGGTTTGATGACGTGAAAGCACACTTGGTCCGGGCGAATGGAGAGACCGGACCAAGTAAATCTGCAATCAAAAAGACAGTGTACTGAGCTGTAAAAAATGGTTGATAACTTTCTAAAGACACATAGAAGAGATAATGGTTTTGTTGGAGCTGCTTGGTACATGTGAAATGTAATTAATTATTTTTCATTGGCGTCAACTATGCTGCCTGGACTTCATGGTAGCCAACCCTGCGCCTGCACTCGGTCCAACCAATGACGAGACCCAACCAAGTAATTCTGCAAGCAAAAATGCAGTGTATGGAGCTGTAAAAATTGCTTGACAACATTCTAAAGACACGTAGAAGAGGTTATGGTTTTGTTCTAAATGCTGGCAGGTTACATTTGAAATGAAATTTATTACATTTCATTGAACGTCAATGTCGTGTGAACCTCCTCAACCAGCCCAAGTAAAACTTAAAAGAAACTTCATGCTTTGAGATGCAAACAGCGTCTTGCTCTGTTGTGTGGATGTGAAGTTGTTAACGATCAGTTGTTACAAATATAGACGAAAATTTTACGACTCAGAATTGTCGAAACATCGAAAGCCTGCTGCCGTGGTTCCGGCAGCGCCACACTTGAGGTGTCAATTCATGTGAGCAATACAAGAAAAGCAAATTGTTCTTAAACAGTGAAAAGAACAAGAAACTATTTTAGAAGAAGCGATCTTTGAAGAAAAAATTAAATATTCCAATTCATCGAGTTTGATGACGTCACAGCGCACTCGGTCCGGGTCGTTGGAATACCGGACCAAGTAAACCTGCCTGCAAAACTGCAGCGTATTAAGTAGTAAAAATTTTTGATAACTTTCCTAAGACTTGTATCAGAGGTTATTGTTTTGTTGGAGCTGCTGGGTACATGCCAAATGAAATTAATTACTTTTTTCATTGCGCCAAGTATGTCCGGTGTCTGAACTACGTACTTGATAGCCAGTGCAACTGTAAAACTTAAAAAGAAACTTTAGATTTTGAGACGCTAATGGGGTGTCGGTGACCGTATTCTGTGGAACAAATAAAGGTGTTAATGATCACTTATTAAAAATATAGACAAAAATTTTGCCACTGAGAATTATCAAAACATCAGTAGTTGCATGCCTCATAGTACTCTAGGCCAGCCCCGACGGCCGGGTGTCCCGGCGGCACTCGCAAAACCAAATGAACGATACAAGAAAACGTAATGGTGAAAAGCAGGAAAAACGATTACAAAAATCGAGTTTGTGAACAGAAGAAGGGTCATTGAAGAAAAAGTCAAAGAACTTATGAAATATTTCTATTCTGCGAGTTCGATAACGTACAGCCTACGTCACCGAGTGCACCGACCTGTGACAAGACCGGACCAAGTAAACCTGCAAGCTACAGCATATTCAGCCGTAAAATCTGGTAAATAACTCTCTAGGGAAAAGCAGATGCAAAGAGTGAAATTATATGTGAAATCTAAGTGTTTGATTTGTCTGCGTTGTGCATTTTTGGCTCCAGTTCGCCCTGGCTGGCTCGATAACTTAATTACTCTATTATCGGTTTGTTCAAAGGATTAAAATAAAGATTTTTGTCAACCACACATATTTTTACACCATATGGGTTACTCAAATGATAAAAAGCCCATAAAAATGAAATTTGGTTTAGAAAAGCTGCATTTGTCAGACCTGTTCACTGTAACACTATGGTAAACATTCAGATATCAACGGTACATTGTCACTTGGTCGGAGGTATTTACTTGGTCTGCGAGGTCCGACTGTGTAAGCCAACCAAGTTGGTCTGCAACAGTGGTATGTATTGTCATACCAAGAGAGCTCGCCTTGACAATTTCAAGAAGGTATACTGCTGACAGTTGCATTTATGTACACATTGAAGCCTGGAGAATACAGACTTGATCAGGGCTTGGGATTTTCCTCTTTTAAGAGTAATTCTTTTTTGGTGTCGATTTCCTCTTATTTGATTTCCAGTTTTCTCTTTTTATCATTTTTCGACTTTATTAAATGTTTAGTGCAGGTAAATTTTACAACCAGTTCTGATAATTCGCGGCTCGATGTTCCCTAGGCCCCAGGGGTTCACCCCAGCAGGCCTTTATGCATCGTAGGTCCTGGGCCTCCAAATGGACGCCCTAGCACTAATCTGAACGCCCTGGCAAGGACGCTCAATGTATCATTTGGACGCCCACTGTCAATAGGAGCCTTTCAGGTTTGGACTCGCACATTGTAAGGAATACTAGGAAGCCTCTGAAGGCTCACAGTGGGGACTCTTTTTT
>NMRA01000327.1:340392-365875 GCA_002633005.1 Phoronis australis
AACGCGTCGGAATCATGGACGCCCTGGAATATTGGGAACCCCATTTTGGACACCCTATTTTCAAAATCATGGATAAAGGCCTGCACCCCAGTCTCCGCTGCTGCCAATTTTCAGTCAGCCTGTGTCGTAGATATTTTATACTCGAATGGGAAGGATTTTGTTCCAGCTGAAACTAGCCAATGAAGAAACAAAATTATTCGGGAGGGTTAAAAAGGTAGGTGGAAGCAATATTCACAAACTTAAGGGAATTCTTAAAAATCCGAGAGCTTCCCACCTAAAGCGAATTAGCAACACCACTGTCATGTTCCTCTGGCTTTATTTTTTTGAATATATGTTTTATCTAGAGCACTGCAGACAGAAACTTAGCGCGGCAGATGGCATTGCTGAAGTCGTATGTATTCAAGGTAGTTTTGCAAACATGGGAAGAAAATAAAGTGACAAAGCGTTCAAGGTATTACATTTTGAAGCAAATCCATGACCCGTGACAATAATTTGTTACTTGTATTATAATTCACATTGCCAAACCACGGTCTCCGACACTGTCGTTGCATTCTTTGTTATCATCAATTTTTATCTAAAAATGGGTAATCGCGTGTTTCCTTAGCACTGGGTGCGTAATCATCAATCTTCAAAAGTCGGAGATGGGCACTTAACTAAGAGGTGGGCTCTTAACTGGAAATCTTCAAAAATCGCAGGGGGGGTGGTTAACCGAGCACTGTGGGCGGTTAAATCGAAAATCCACCTAAAGTAGGGGATGGGGAGTTAAGTGAACATGGGTGTTAACCCGAACGTTTACGGTAGATGTCTCTATAGGGCCTTTCATACTAACGTTGACGCGCCGATGGTTTGGGGAGTTGCGGTCAGTATGAACGCTTAACTCCGGTCCTGGATCACAGTTAACAGCTCCAGTTAACATCGCAGTTAACAGGTGGATTTAATAGCGCAGCGTCGACGCTGCGGTGCCGTATGAATGCTTAACTTTGGTGCAATTGAAGTTATCGCCAGATGCCACTGTTATCGTCAACAGTTACAGGGTAGTGTCGTCACTAATAGCTGCTTATATTTTGCTCTAATAATAACCAATCGATTTAAAACTAAGTTTAATGTCACTTAGCACCTGTGCATGTTTCCAAATTGAAACATAGAAAAAACATCTTAGCGTGCAACACTACCTTGCGATAACTGCGATGACGACAGTGGCACCCACCGCTTACTTCGATGTTCATTAAGTACCTAAGCCAGTATAAACGGTCTTGTTTACTGCACTGTTTACGTCAAGTTAAGTCAATATGAAAGGGCCTTATGAAAAAAGCACAAGTTTCGAATATTGGGCTTGAGTGGCCCACGATTTGATATTGCCATCAGTTAGTGCCATGTTACGTGGATGTTCTTGGTGATCTTCATCTATTAAAATACTGTATTTTGTTAAGTTTGTTTTCAAGTAATTCACTATTTCAGATCTGACGTGAGCATGATGAATGTCAGTGCCATAAACAACTAATCGTATGCAACGGAAAAAACAGTTACCATCAGGAACAACATTTGTTGTTTGTAGCGTGAACCATTGATTTCAGTTATATTTTGTAGAATGATGTGAAAGCCTTTTTTCTAACTTGGAATTTTGTCTCTTCATTAGTTCAGATTCCTTATGGATTTTGAAGTTTAGTATTTCCTTTTGAGTTTCTTCACTTAGATTTTGGATGTAACTGTGTGACAATTCGTTTTCATTATGCCAAATATCACGTTTGATTTTACTTTATTTCTGTTTCTGTTGACAAAGGATATGATTATGTCCGAAAATTTTAATTGATCCATTATCATTGTTTTATTTACCTATATATATTCTTCGTTTTGATACAACAGAAAAATGTCTGATTTTGAAATGCATATTAAGAAATGAATTTTTAAAGCAGTATGTATTTCAATAAAGAATATATTAGTCACATAGATGTACTGATTTGGATGACTGGCGAGTAAGTTTGAGCAATGCAGATGTCTTTCAGTACAAGGGAAAAATGTATGATTGTCATTAATACCATTGGACAATTAACGGACAGCATCATCATTGAATAAAAGCTTGTGCTGGTCAATAATTATGTTTACTCTGCGCGTGTAAGCGCAGAGTACTGTTGTTCCTGGGTTTTCTTCACTTTTATTACTCTGCGCGTGTAAGCGCAGAGTACTGTTGTTCCTGGGTTTTCTTCACTTTTATTCTTATTTTCTTATTCTTCTTCCGACCAACTTTGAGGCTTAATAACTCCAAATTGGGTGCAGGTACGGTCTTTAAATTCAGCATATGACTTTTGACAGTATATAAATTTTGATTGGTTATAAAATGATATTCCATATTGCACCGGAAGAGGTCGTTTGGTACAAAGGTCATATAATTTTCAAAATGTTACTCCTTCATATTTAAAGCTATCTTTTTCAAATTCGGTGCACAGGTATAAGTCCACATGACAATTTAAAAAATTACTTTTCTAAGTAATCGGGTCATCCAATCAGGTGAAATAGGTCAAAGGTCATTAGGTGCAAACTAAAATTTTGAGCTAGACACTTCAAATTGACAGGTCTGATTGCCACAGGTAAATCAAATCGGAATCCAAAGTTTCAGGTCATTTAGTGCAAACATGGGGTCATTAGGTGCATTTCTCTTCTGAAAATTTGACCTTTTCAATCAGCAAGTATTCTGATGTGTCAACCGTTAGACAACTGTGATTCTCAGCGTTAAACACATTTTCCATGGGCTTTGCAATAATTCTCCTAAAGATGCTTAAAATGCACCGGATAAGGTCAATTAGTGCAAAGGTCATGTAACGTTCAAAATGTTATATCTCTTATGTTTTTCAAGGAATTCTTTTCAATTTCAGCACACTGGTGTAAGTCAACATGCCAACTGAATACCCTACTTTATTTTGCATTAAGCCTAACCAATCAGAAAGAATAGGCCAAAGGTCATTGAGTGCAAACTAAAATTTTGAGCTAGAGACCTCAGAATTACGTATCTGTTTACTAAGTGCGATTGAGTTTGAATTCTAAATTTTCAGGTCATTTGGTGCACCCATGGGGTCATTAGGTGCATTTTTCTTCTGAAAGTTTGGCACTTCATTCATCTTGTATTCTGAAGTGCTTAAAGTAAAACATCTGTGATTTTTAGCATTAAGCACACTTTTAATCGAGTTAACAATTACTCCCTCATCGGGGCTCATAGTGCACCGGAAGAGGTCAATTAGTAGAAAGGTCATCAAAAATTTAATATGTAATTTCTCCTACAATTTTAAAGAATTCCTTTTCATATTGGTAAACGGGTTGCTGTCAGTAACTTCCCATAATAATTCTAGTAATACGCACGCGCAGAGTCCGTTATTGTCACGCCGTGACAATAATCTTTCTAGTTCTTCTTATTCTTATTCTTATTCTTCTTATTTTTCTTATTCTTCTCCCGACCAACTTCAAGGCTTAATAACTCCAAAATGGGTGCAGGTACGGTCTTTAAATTCAGCATATGATTTTTGACTGTACATAAATTTTGATTTGTTATATAATCATATTCAATGTTGCACTGGAAGAGGTCGTTTGGTGCAAACGTCATGTAATTTTCAAAATGTTACTCCTCCTTCAGTTTTAAAGTTATCTTTTTCAAATTCGGTGCACAGGTATAAGTCAACATGACAATTTAAAAAAATACTTTTCTAAGTAATGGAATCATCCATTCAGATAAAACAGGTCAAAGGTCATCAGGTGCAAACTAAAATTTTGAGCCAGACACTTCAAGTTCACAAGTCTGATTGGCACAGGTAATTCAATTCGAAATCCAAAGTTTCAGATCATTTAGTGCAAACATGGGGTCATTAGGTACATTTTTCTTCAGAAAATTTCTCCTTTTCATTCACCAAGTATTCTGATGTGTCAACCGTTAGACAACTCTGATTCTCAGCAATAAATATACTTTTCACGGACTTTGCAGTTAATTCTACTAAAAGGGCTTCTAATGCACTGGATAGGGTCAATTAGTGCAAATGTCACCTACAATTGAAAAGGTTATTTCTCCTATATGTTTCAAGGAATTCTCTTCAATTCTAGCACATTGGTGTAAACCTATATGCCAGTGAAATACCCTACTTTACTAAGCAATAGGGCCACCCAATCAGGAAATAGGTCAAAGGTCATTGAGTGCAAACTAAAATTTTGAGCTAGACACTTCAAATTCACAAGTCTGATTGGTACGTCTAATTCAATTCGAAATACGAATTTTCAGGTCATTTAGTGCAACCATGGGGTCATTAGGTGCATTTTTCTTCTGAAAATTTGTCCTTTTCATTCACCAAGAATTCTGATGTGTCAACCGTTAGACATCTGTGGTTCTCAGCATTAAACACACTTTTCACAGGCTTTGCAATAATTCTCCTCATGAAGACGCTTATAATGAACCGTATAGGGTCAGTTAGTGCAAAGGTCATCGAACGTTCAAAATGTTATATTCCCTACATTTTTCAAGGAATTCTTTTAAAGTTCAGCACACTGGTGTAAGTCACCATGCCAATCGAAAGCCCTATTTTACTACACAATATGCCTAACCAATCAGAAAAATAGTACGAAGGTCATTGAGTGCAAACTAACATTTTGAGCTAGAGACTTCAAAATTAAATATCTGTGTAGTAAATGTGATTCAGTTTGAATTCTAAATTATCAGGTCATTTGGAGCACCCATGGGGTCATTAGGTGAATTTTTCTTCTGAAATTTTGACCAATTCATTCACCAAGTATTCTGATGTGTCAACCGTTAGACAACTGTGATTCTGAGCATTAAATATACTTTTCACCGACTTTGCTATAGTTCTACTAAAAGGGCTTGTAATGCACTGGATAGGGTCAATTAGTGCAAAGGTCATCTACTTTTGAAAAGGTTATTTCTTCATCAGTTTTTCAAGGAATTCCAGCACATTGGTGTAAACCTACATGCCATTGAAACACCCTACTTTTAAGGAAAGAACTTAAATTATAAACTCCAAAGCTCATAAAGTTTGGTAGGCGCAGCTGCTCATATTGGTATGCCATGTACGCCAAAAGATTTTTTGCAAATTGCACTTCAATCTAGCTAAATCACGTAAGTCACACTGCTTTCAGTACATTTCAAAGGCATACCGATTCATCTGGAGGCCGAAATTAGAATAAGGCCTTTTATTCTCGTAAATATGAGACTGACTTTTTTTCCTTGCAGTGATAGAATGGTACTCCTGTTACCAACAAAAATTAAAACCGTCAGCGACTTAAGTCACTTTCCCATAAGAGGCAAAACTTCATTTTTACCGAAATTCCGGTAAGTGGGAAATGTTATCTCCGGTAGTTAATCTGCAAGTAATGCTTCGCTGAAAATAGTGGGATTTAAAAGCAAAACTTTGGTACTTACCGAAGCTTTGTTACTCACCTAATCTTCGGTGTAGTGGGAAAGGTCAGGGCGAAACTTCACCGAAGTTAACGGTAGAGGTCACGGTAATGATATACGATCATGCGAGACTTTCAAAATGTGTTCTTTGTTGTTGTAGCGTAGACAACGTGCCCTCAAAAGACACACGTAAATAAATAAAAGAAAGGTTATCTGATGAAGAATGACAGTGATCATTTCCATTTACACTCGCAAATGGCAGAATGATTTTCACAGTCTCAAACCCAGTACTCAATATTCGTTTGAGAGCATGATTGAACTGTGTCATCTGTTATCTTAGCAATAACTTCGATATCCCTGTCTAGTCAAAAAGGTAAGCAAAGTTGCAGTGAAGCTTCGGTAAACCGAAGTTCCTCTAATGGGAAAGCACCAATTAAGAAAAGACCTCAGAGTTTGTAAGCCAACCCTAAATTCTGCGTGGTGCATGAACGCTTTGCCTATGACTAGAGGTGCTGGCAACAATTGTTTTCCTCAATGAGAAGGGCCTCCTTGATATGAAAAAATTTAGCTATAATAAAAAACTATGATAAACAACCAGGAGAATGATGATCGTATGATCAGGATTTTCCTCTAGAGGGAGGCTTCTTTACTTGACGAAACGTATCATTTCATGAAATTAGGAAATGAACAGCAATTGGTTTCATCATTAGGGCCCCGTGCGAAATCAGACCAGCTTAAGATGAAAGAATTTCGAACAGAAAACGGCAAAACATGGCAATTAATGTCGTGATTGTGGTTCTGTTACCTTTGACACCTTCCTGATATTACAACAGTCATTTTCAAACTTATTCTGTGTTTTTACCACTAAGACTACGACAAGCATTTTTATAAACATTTTTTGTTGCCTGCCTGCTATCGTCTCGACTTCTGCAGTTGTGTACCAGATTGTTTACGATGTTAACACGTTCTTTAACAGTGTATGGTGGATTACGAAACCGCTGTGAATGACCATCTGAACTGGCATTGTGTGAAAGGGCATAATTAACGACATATGTCATTTAGTGAGTGGGCTGACCCTGCTCCAGTATTTCTGATTTTGGGATAAGTAACGTTGTTTTGATTGTGTTTTACAGTTAATCGTCCAAAACTTGAGATTGTTGAGGAACCCTGTGCTGCTGGACATCGCTTCAGATACAGCAGTGAGAAGAGTACACACGCTGGTATCCTGTATGGGGAAAGAAGTAGAAAGAATGAACCATCTTACCCAACTATTAAGGTGTGATATAGTTATATGTCTTGTAAAATAGTAAAACTAGTAAAATTAAAATGACGAGCGTCGGTACTAAAATATATTAAAATATCCCTACGTATCGAGCAGTGCGCTCTTTCTCAAGGGTGTGCTACAGACATATATGTTTTGTGAATTTGATGAAGGTTAACTTTATAGAAAGCTCGAATAAATGAGACTCTACCATGATTTTTGTGTGTCGTTTTGTCACTATTAATTAATAATATGATTTTATAAATAAAGATTCACTTTTAAGTGTCAGTTTATATTGTGAATTAGTTAAAGGAGAATGCCACCCGATTTAATTAGTGTTTTTTGCCGTCTTAATCGGTCTATATCCACATCGCCTCGCATACGGTCAACCTTACCTTGCCAAGAAGTGTCGCGTTAACCTGTGAGGAAGGTGAGAAACGACGCTAGCGACGTCAGTGGTTCATATGCAGAGTGAATGCCGCTATGTTGCGGTGCATCGTCCCCGCTTGTCCGAACTAAGCAGGTGCGAGGAAAGCGGGTATATCGTTTTTTTTACTTCCTCGAGAGTCCGAAATGCTTAGGAAGTGGCTCATGGTAGTAAAGAATGAAATGTACGCTGTAAATAGCAAGTATGAGGCCGTCAAACATCTCCGTGTCTGTGGCCTGCAGACGTCGAAAGTGCCTGATGAATGCCGGCTTACCAAATAACTCCATACGTTCCGTTGTCTGAGCTTGTTCACGGCGCCTCTCTAGTATTTCTTCATCACTGTATTCCTGTTCGAATTGATAGCCTGTAAAACTTAACGATCCACCTGCGAAGTCAGTACTGAGCCCTAGTTCGTCGTCGGGATTGTGAGTTGCCATGTTGGCGTTTATTACTGAGCGTTCTGTTTCAAAATGAATTATTCTCACCCTAACCAATACTTATATAAAACTGAAACAAAATCAGTCTCAGATGTAATTTGAAATGCCTTTGGAATGTTCATGAGTGCAAATGATTTGAGAAGCCAGCAATGAATAAATCACTGCGTTGCCGGCTTTAGGTGCAATAAAACTAATTGACGGGACACCGTGCCTGAGCTCATGCTAATTTAGTGTTTGCTGGCAGAAACTGTTGTGAAACAGCTCGATTTCCATCCCACGGCCTGGTGTTAGGGGAATCTTTATTTACATAATTTACATTACTCAAATAATGATTGTCTATGCACAACTTCTGCCCTGACGGTGCTGTGGTCATAGCGGAACCTGAATTCGCGGCCCCCGACGAGTAAGTAGATTTGCAGTTTCGTGGCTAACTCACCAACATAATCACGTGCACATTACTTTGGCTCACAAGTATAGTATTTTCTTGACTGGAAGTTTAGCTACCACTGAACTTTGGCTGGTTTATGTTCGTGATGTCTGATCAGTTTCCGAGCCACTGGCCGGGATAACGCCAGTCAATCCGGCCGGCCGCGACGGGTCTGATCGGACTCAGCTTCCAAGTCACTGGCCAGGATAACGATCAATGTCAGTCCGGCCGCGACGGGCCTGATCGGGCTCCGAGCCCCTGGCCAGGATAACAAGCGTTTTGTGTGTTTAGAACTCAAAAAATCACAAGTCTAAACAACACAGATCTAGGTTCTCCTGTCTGTATCACACGGAAAATACTTCGAAATTATCTCCGAACAGACCCCCAATGAAACTCCTTCTACGGACATTGGCCTGCCGAACTTTGTAGGCTACGGTGTGTCCAAATACCAATATATCCGTAAGAGCGAAATAAAACAACACGTTTTTGTAAGACCTCGGTGTATTTTTAAGGGTTTCACATCGAAGTTTGATGATTTGTTGGTGTTAAACGATGACTTCAAGTGATAAGCTGACACCAGTAACCCGTGTTGTTAACTGCTGAACAGACTGTGTGTGAAACCGATGACGTCATTGGATAATTTCAACACCTCTGTCTGCCGTCAGGTGTCAGGTAACACAACCGTGCGTGTCGTTATGGAGTAGAACTACTCAATCTAATTTGATAGAAATTAGGTTGTTTTTTGGGTGGCATGCTCCTTTAATATGCCAAAAGGAAGAGCTTACTACGGACTTATGTAACTTGAAATAAAGTCCGTTCCAGATCAAAATCTCCTGTTGCTAATACATATCCTTCAAGGTTTGCACAACTTTGCTGAACTTTCAAGTGCCAAGTATGGTCTCAACAGACTGCCAGTCCTTTGCAAACCCAGAAGTCACTTCTTTCTCATCAGAGTAAGGAACAAGTTGAGATCAATTTTACATCAGTATGTGGTCTCAGTTAAAAATTATTCGATGGAACATGGGTTAATAGCCTCTTTCACAAGCCTTGTATTCTTTGACATGCCCCTAGTGTGTTTTTTTTAAATCTTGATGTTAAAGGGACGTTTCTCTTTACTCACCACCTAATACTGACATTGTCCACTTGAAGGAGAATGCCACCCAAAAATAACCTATTTTGTATCAATTTAGATCGAATAGTTCCGCTCGATAACAGCAAGTTTAGTTCCTTTACCTGACACCTGACGGCAGATGGAGGTGTTGAAATTAACCAATGACGTCAGAGGTTCAAACGCAGTCTGTTCAGCATTTCACAACATGCTTACTGGTGTCAGCTTATCACTTGAATTCATTGTTTTACACCAATAAATCATCATAATTCGATGTAAATCACTTACAAACTCATCGAGTTCTTGAACAAACGTGTTGTATTATTTCGCTGTTACGGATTTGTACTGTAGCCTACAAAGTTCGGTAGGCCAGTTTACCAAGATTGGTCACAAGAGTTTGGTGTCTGTTCTGTGATAAATTCGTATGATTCTTCCGTCAAATAAAAACAGGAGAACATAGCTATGTATTGTAATTTTAGACTTGCGATTTTTTTTCAGTTATAAACAAACAAAGCCCTTGTTATCCTGGCTAGTGGCTCGGAACCAATCAGGCCCTTCGCGGCGAGACTGAAGACATCACGAACATAAACCAGCCAAAGTTGGAAACTAAACTTCCAGTCACGAAAAGACTATACTAGTGAGCCAAAGTAATTATGTACACGTGATTATGTTGGTGAATTAGCCGCGAAACTGCAAATCTCACACGTCGGGGGCCGTGAAGTTAGGTTCCCCTTCCACAGAACTGTCAGAGCAAAAGTTGTACAGTAACAATGATTTGAATAATGTTATATGTACATCTAAATAAAGATTCCCCTTACATCTGGCCATAGCATATAAAATCGAGCTATTGTTTCACAACAGCTTTCTGTCACCAAACACTGAATTAGCATGTGCTCACACGGCCTCTGTATCCGTCCAATTAACTTTATTGCATCTAAAGTCGTTACCATAATGATTTATTTGTTGCTGCCTTCTCAAAACATTTGCACTCACGAACACTCCAAAGGCATTACAAGTTGTATTTGATGAGACAGACTTTGACACTTTGTTTAAGTTTTATATTCACATTGGTTAGGGTGAGAATAATTCATTTTGAAACAGAATGTACAATTATAATAAACGTCAACATGGCAACTTGCAATCCCGACTTAGACGAGTACTCATCAGTCTCTTTTTCTGCCCTGGCATGAGCTGTTTGGTAAGCTGGCATTCTTCAATGAAATCACTGTTAACGAAATGCCAGCCACAGACATGGAGATGTTCCACAGCCTCATACTTGGTATTAACGGCTTAATTACTTTTCATTCTTCGCTGCCGCGAGCCACTTCAAGCATTTCGGGCTCTCGAGGAAATCGTGAAAATGATATGCGTGCTTTCCTCGCAGCTTCATAGTTCGCACAAGCCGGAATGATACGCCACACCACAGCGGCACTCACTCTGCAGATGAACCACTGACATCACTGCATCATATACTCACTTTCCTCACAGGTTAAGGTAACATCTCTCGTCGAGGTAAGATTGACCGTATATGAGGTGATGTGGCTATAGACCAATTAAGATGGTAAAAAAGACGAATTAAATTGTGTAGCGTTCTCCTTTAAGTTTACTGTCTAAAATTTCTCAAACTGCCCAAACTATAGCAGA
Source organism: Phoronis australis (assembly GCA_002633005.1). Taxonomy (NCBI): domain Eukaryota; kingdom Metazoa; phylum Phoronida; family Phoronidae; genus Phoronis; species Phoronis australis. The sequence goes on from NMRA01000327.1 coordinate 351,083, forward strand.
CTCCAATTTTCATCAGAAACGGAAATTCTGGTCTTCAACAAATAAACATTCTGTGAAAATACCCTTAATCTTAATAGTATGGGTATGATATTAATCACATGTAATGCCAAAATTCATTTTGATGTTGCTAGAAGCTTGTTATTGCTCTTGTCGCAAAGACCATTTAGAGACCAGTGTGTTCTACTGCAGGTACACTCTGTCTAATTCAAGATTTTCACTTCCATGCTGTAGGGTGGAAATGTCCTATTAGTTTGCGTGCTGAAGTATGTGAATTACCTTCTGTGAGTGGGTTCACACATGTTGAGCGCACATCCTCTCCTCACAGGTACACCCACTTGGATAAAGCGTAAGGGTATTGGGTGTGATGTTTCCATAATGAGCTGATTGTGAAGTCTTCTCAGAGGACCTTTCGGTGGCCGGATGCTGACTGGCCAAAGGGAAACTCTAGTCGTAGAATGCAAAGCCCTCGTTATATTTGCCCAGCTTTTCTGTTCTGTTCTGTTCTGTTGTGCAGAGCACAATAATGTGGTGTTCAAGCAGCTTGATGTCAGGTGCATAAAGCTTCAGTGGCACAGCTATCACAGCCTGGCTGGCGACTAAATCTGCTTGGTTATTCAAAACATGCCGGCATGGCCATAGGGATATAGCTCCAGAAAACATGTTGGAGTAGGCAGACTTCCTGTAAAATGAGCCAGTTGGATGGGAGCAGACCAGAGGAGATTCTAGTCAGCACAGCCTTCGAGTCTGTGGTCAAGATGATCATCGTCGTATCAGGGTGCAGCTCAGGGAGGAGGAGGAGGGTTTGTTGGACTGTCTCGAACCTCATGCCTGTACAGTAGACCTCATGGTAGCTACATCCTTCTGCAAGTGTTAGATCATTCTGGCGAATCGGGTATCCCCAGCAAGCTCTGTTGGTATCCTGACAGAAGGAGCCGTCAGTGGCCACTATCAAGGCATCATCCCTATCTATCTTCCAGTGTAAGTCTTGGGCGTCTATTCTGGATGCCTTGGCAACAACGCCGACTGTCAACCAGAATTTCTCCTGTTCAGCCTCCCACATTGTAAGGGAAAGGAATACTAGGATGCTTAGTTGATGGAAGATGCACATCTGATTGCTGATAGTTACAATGACTCTCAGTGGTCTTATCACTCTGTGCGTGTAAGCGCAGAGTACTGTACAGTTGTTCCTGGGTTTTCTTCAATTTTATTCTTATTTTTATTCTTCTTCTTATTCTTCTTCCGACCAACTTAATAACTCCAAAATGGATTCAGGTATCTTCTTTAAATTCTGCATGTGATTTTAAGCAGTACATAAATTTTGATTCGTTAAATAATCACAATCCATATTGCACCGGAAGAGGTCACTTGGTGCAAATGTCATGTAATTTTCAAAATGCTACTCCTTCATTTTTAAAGCTATTCTTTTCAAACTCAGTGCACAGGTATAAGTCAAGAAGGCAATTTAAAAAAATACTTTTCTAAGTAATTGGGTCATCCAATCAGGTGAAATAGGTCAAAGGTCATTAGGTGCAAACTAAAATTTTGAGCTAGACACTTCAAATTGACAGGTCTGATTGGCACAGGTAATTCAATTTGGAATCCAAAGTTTCAGGTCATTTAGTGCAAACATGAAGTCATTAGGTGCATTTTTCTTCTGAAAATTTGACCTTTTCAATCAGCAAGTATTCTGATGTGTCAACCGTTAGACAACATTTTTCAAGAATTCTTTTCAATTTCAGCACACTGGTGTAAGTCAACATGCCAATTGAATATCCTAGTTTACTTCGCAATAGGCCTAACCAATCAGAAAAAAATAGGTCAAAGGTCATTGAGTGCAAACTAAAATTTTGAGCTATAGACTTCAAAATTACATGTCTGTTTATTAAGTGCGATTCAGTTTGAATTCTAAATTTTCAGGTCATTTGGTGCACCCATGGGGTCATTAGGTGCACTTTTCTTCTGAAAGTTTGACCAATTCAGTCATCTTATATTCTGAAGTGCTTAAAGTAAAACATCTGTGATTTTTAGCATTAACCACACTTTTAATCGAGTTAACAATTACTCCCTCATCGGGGCTCATAATGCACCGGAAGAGGTCAATTAGTGGAAAGGTCATCAAAAATTAATATGTAATTGCTCCTACAATTTTAAAGAATTCCTTTTCATATTGGTAAACGGGTTGCTGTCAGTAACTTCCCATAATAATTCCAGTAATACGCATGCGCAGAGTCCGTTATTGTCACCAGAATATGCCTATTTAAAATCTTTGGGTTTGCACCTGTTTCATGCAATTTTCATTGTGTGTTTTAAGTTTTTATATGGAACAGTAGTGACACCTGTTGCCAAAATGTAAACCACATGTCATCTGTGCGTTACTCTTGCGTTCATAAGTGCAGCTCTGATGACTCATTGTACAGAATATAAAAGCTAGTTAAGATGATGTAAACTTTATAGCAGCAACTTGAATTGAGATCACCTAAAACCTAATGCACTGACCGTTCAACCAATATCTCTAATATTTGGTAAGCTACTTGGCTGTTTTCGTTAATTTAAACACAAAAGCCTTGGTCCAAGCAGTTTTTTGCTAAAGAAGCTCAGTTCACTGGCTGTTTTTTGTAAACTTAGATGTGACTTGAAAATGTGCATCTCGTTTTTTATGACAACCCTATTAATCGCCAATCAACAGTCTTGTCTTCCCTTTCAGCAGAGTAGTTTTGAGTTGCTAAGGCTCTCAAGCCATTTACTTGTTTCTGGGACTACATGAATGACATATGAGTCATCTGTAAACCTAAAGTGTAGGCCTACTCCGGCGATTCAAGGGTGTGAACCTATATGCATACCACTCCAAAGTTGCACATCAACAGAGAACAAGGACAATCCTAAGTGAAAGAGTATCTAGGCTTGGCTCTGTTAAGCGATTATAATGACATAGCTTACTATTCAAGTCTTTCAATATATTACCGCAAACATTCAGGTTAACGACTGTGCTCATACATGCAATTACTCCTTACTTTTGAAGTGTTGCATAATAAGCGTTCACTGCTTTACTAAGTGTCCCCCCCTCAAGTTTTTATTGAGAATTTCCAATCAAGCGCCCACACTTCAGGTTAGCTCCCGTCATAGTGCACTAAAAACGACTGTGCTTGGTTTGAAATTGACATGCAGCCTATGTAGTGAGTGGCACTATCATTCTACACGGCAACAAGTTCAGTTTTTAAAAATGCCGTCTTTTCTCAATATTTAAAAACCAAATCATGGCTTTGTTTTATTCCTCTGAAAGGAAGTAAAACTAGTTACATGGACAGCAGGGTCACGTGTCGTTTTGTAGGTGACCTGTTTTTCCAGTGCATAGAAGGTATTGCGGATCAGCGAAACTTGAATTACACAACGGAAACTCGCATGTAGTTGAGAATTATTTCAAGGCCTCTCATTTCATGGCAAACTAATTGTTGAATACGTAAACAGCATGAGTTCCACATTTTGCGTTGTAAAATTTGCACTGAATTGTTTCCACGTATAAATACGTCATTCGGCTAAGGGCTAAAACAACATTTCATGGATTGTTTTGACAATATGTTTTTCAAATATCGAGGTAAGTTGCAAATTTGGGCTGCGAACAAATGAAGGGAATTTGCATTCAGAGTTAGCTTGGATCTTTAATGACTTTGATGACAGTCATATAGCAGGTCAGTCCTAGCAAAGTAGCGGACACTTTGTCAATGAGCATTTTTTTCCTTTTCACATTGCAAACTTAGCTGCTCGAATGCATATGTCGGTTCAACTTTCATGCCGGCAACTTGCCTTGTGCTCTTGAGCCTTTCAATGATGGTCTTAAAGAACAGTAACGCCGTACTTAAATGTAAGAATTCAGTTTTGCGACCTGAAATTTGTGAGTATTACGCCGCAGGTAAAAGCATAATCTTAACATTTTCTCAATGAAGTAAAAATCAATTTTAGCGCGTAAAAATGTCGGGAAACTTTTAGACCTGGAATTTATAATCAATGTGACCTCGATTTTGAAAATGCGACCTGGGATTTTGGCTAGGTCGCAAAATGCGACCTTACGATTTTCATAGCATTGAGTGCTGCTTAGTTAAAATTTTTTTGTGTTCTTGTCAAATATCATCTCCACCAAGTGCCTGTAGCATCAGCTGATTATGTTTTGATATTTTGCAGGTTCACACCAATGGTTATCAAGGTTACATTATCGTGAATGCCAGTTTAGTGTGCAAAAATGAACCTCATTATGTGCACCCGCATGAACTGACTGGGCAAAACTGTTCCAATGGTTACTTTTATCTAATGGAATCTGTCAACCAATCAGTGGAAATGTGAGTAGAATTGTACTGGGCTTACTATTGCTTTCAACTTAATTTGTGAAGTCAGACAAAATGTGCTTTATTTAGTTGTTTGCGAGGAAACAATTAGATGTTGATTATTTTGTCAGATTTAAGTGTCAGTGTATGACACTTTTTCAACAGGGTTAGTGTCATGTCCATCCTTCCTCATGAATGTAGGGTGTACACTGCCATCACCTTCGTGGATCTCCTAAAACGGTTGTGGATGTCTTTTAAAATTGCAGGAATGTCCCTAATCTAGATTGGGCGCATTTCAATGCTGTGGTCACATTTCAGTGCTTTGCGTTGTTCTTGTTATTGCATTACTTTAGGTGATCCTAACATAAGTTGTCACAAGGAATTCTAATTTCAAAAGCGCTCAAGTTAAACAATCACCAATTTTAGGCCACAATACATTAATTTATATGCGCTAACTGCGAAGCGATACCGAAGCTAGTTTACAGTCAATAATAAAAATAATTGCAGGTGGTCTGATACACGTTGTACCAGACGTGCGCAGGCCTCACATGTAGGCCCATTGCACTGATCACCTGGAAATATTTTTATGCTTTATCAATATATAGTTAAAACTGAGCTGAGGAGCTAGAAACCTGGCTCAAGGGTTTAGCAGTGTGACCTGGTGGGACTCAAACCCACGACCTCGAGTAGAGAAAGCGGGCACTTATCAACCAGGCCACACTGCCTCCTCAGTTTACAGTGAAACAACTCATTTAAATGAGATAAAAGTTCATATATATTATGACAAACTAAACTACTACAGATATCGATAAATACAAACGTTATATAATATGTTGAGCTGTAAAGGTGGGTGATAATCTGCCGGACATGTATACATAAGTGTTGAACTAGGAAGAGAAGTAACAATATGCGGAAGCAACACAGCAACACCGGGACAGCGACATGGGGAAATAAAGTGTAAACAGGGAAGGAAAAAAATGGTTTGAGGGAGGGAGGGAAATAGAAATTGACTGAAAACTCGAAACTTGCAGAGAATTATGGACAATGGCCCAGTGTTGCGACAATGCAAAGAGATCACGTGGTACAATTAAACCAATAATCGTAGAATAGAGAGGGTCACTGACCCAAGAATTCAAACAATATGATAATGAAGACGAAGCAGTATAGCTTGTATAAAATAATTTAATACTTAAATAATGTTTGTATGCGCTAACTGCAAAGTGATACCGAAGCTAGTTTACCGTGAAACAACACGCGTAGGTGAGAAAGAAGGTCGTACATAATATGACAAACTAAACTACTACAGATATCGATGAATACAAACATTATATAATATGTTGAGCTGTAAAGGTGGGTGACAATCTACCACAGATGCAGCAGAAGGATGCATCCGCCCACCCAAATTTATTTTAGCCTGTGTTTTATTGCTCTGACGTCCTCACTTATGTGGTAATTGACCTATCGCCAGGATTATGACGGACGGCTTAATTGACCAATCAGAACAAAGCCTTCTTGGCACACCTTTGTCTGCGTTTCCAAGCCGCCATTATACCCGACAAACCACACGTAGTCGAGTAAAACTTACTTTGGTCTATAGCTCAAGAAATTGTCCGCTAAGAATGGGGAAACGGTGTTGATATGGCGTTTGTAGCACCAAAAGCCGTTATGCTGCTCCAGAATAATATCCTTCATTTTTTGGCATGTCCTAAGCCGAAAAATGATGTTGAAAAGCGTAATTGATCAAACTGTACGGCCACACGAGCAGCTGAACTTAGCGATGTTGCTTGATAACTCGAAGGCTATAATAAACACAAATATATTAGTTCCAAGATACGCACTTTTCAGCTTGGTGGCTATGGTGAAGGGCTATCTCAGGCTCCCGAGTTTCCTACGTCTGGCCGCCTTTGTCTCGACACCTGCTGGATCTCAGCACTCTAGCGGTATAGTCCCCAGAAATTGTTGTTTTCAAGGACATTTTTATTTTATGTTTTTTTATTTATTTCAACCTAACAGAGGTACATTTTTGTTATTCATAAAACCGTAGGCTGGCGTTCAACTGAACTTCTCTCCCTGTCAAAATTCAGAGATTCCATCGGCACAGGGAGGGCAACGGGATTACTGCCGGTAACTCAAAGCCCCAAGTTGGTCGAGCTGTTGTCACTAAAAATAAACTGTTGAATTACTTTTTGACGTGTACCTCTAGTATACACTATGTCTGTAGAGTTAGACAGAGCTCATTTTGAAGTTGTTCAAACATGATGTGTAGATTTATGAAGCTTTAAAAAAGAATTTGAGTTATTTTTGTAAATACCCTATTTTTGCAACTACCACACCAGACTTGTAATTGTTTGTAACCATACCACGACTTAGTGATCATGCTACCTTCAAAATTAAATGAAAGCTACCTTTATAGAATGAAACTACAAAAAAATGCCAAGTTCATCAGAAGGTAGGCCTAATTTAAACAGTCTTAATGGTGCAAACGGACAATTCCTCCCCCACAAGCATAATGAAACAGCAAGAGCGTGAAGCATGAGGAAATATTGAGTTCAGTAACTAGGACCGGTAGCGGAATTGTGTTCCTGTTTTTTTCTAGTCCACCGATAGATTTTCTGAACAGAAGGTCCAAAGGTCTGCATCCTCGGCCCCTGCAACTTTCGGGCCGCCTTTGTACATACAATTGCACTTTTCCCAATTCCACGAGGCAACATGTTGGACCCCTCTTGTGGTATCCTAGAACTGCACTGAGTTCCAGACATTAACTTGACTTAGACACAACCCTAGACCTACCCGGCCGGAGCAAACTCATTGGACGAGATGAATGTGTACATGAGCTATGAACCTGAATTTTTTTATCAAAATATTTCGTTAAGATTAGAAAAGCGTAAACAGTGCTGTCGAGTCGACCTAGTCATGTGATGTCTGTAATCTATGACCTACTTTACTCCAGGAGTCCCACCAGTTGTGACCTACTTTTTATTTGGCGAAATTTAGCAGACGACAGAATAAAAATATCGGTGAATTTTCACTGATTTTATTCCAAAGATCATGAAATCTATGGAATCGAACAGATAATTCGACTTTAAGGTACATACCCAGCTTTACATGAACATATCGTATCAGTGGCCTTGTCATTTGTCAGGTGAAGGTGGCCCCGAGGCAGAAGGGATTTTCGCTGGCTCCTCGAGCCATTTTTTCATCGTCACCTTTACAAATTCCCATATCATGAACGTATGATTCTCTGTTGAAAAGCATCGCCTCTTGTCTCTGTCGAAGCGTTTTCAAATAGTGCAAAAACACTCATCGATTCCACCAGGAACGTCGTTTAGCGACAGTGTATTTGCCTCTGACATCTCGTTCGAATGTCGGGTATCACGTGACTTTTCGCATAGGGGCGGAGCTTGCGATAGGTCAATTGCTCTGCCCAACTCAAAAGGACTTTATATGAGCATTCCTGATAAACAGGCTTTTTAACCACAGTGGTTGTTGTACAATTCTGTCAACAGAGTACAAGGTGCTGTGAAATGGGTCGAGTTTGTAATATAAAGCGAGACAGTATAGCTAACATTGATTTTGAGTCAAGTTCAACTACTAAGTACTGTACATCAATCAGTGGCAACTTAAGTTTTCTTTGCGTATTTTCTATATCTTCTAAGTTCCTTGATGAATGTTTGTGAAATTTGGCAAATAAGTTTCTGTCATGGAGGCGGTTTCTTTGTATCTGCCTCAATATCTACTTAGTAATTTGTTGTATTTTATGAACTTTTAGCTGTCGTTAACTATGGCGCACCAAAACAGCAATATTATGCATCCGTGTATTTATATATGGGTGCTCTACCAAAAGATCTCGCACTGATGAACACGAGTAAAGTTTGAATAAAGACAACTTTTCTAAAATGTAGCAACATGTTTCAGCAGTAAAACGTTCATCATTGTCAAGCTTTATTCAGAGAATGGATGCCAAGATGGCTACAAGTACCATACACAAAAAAATACAAAACACGTAAAAATACCTGAACAGTGTTGGCTAGCAATTAGCAAACAACAACTCAGTATAACAGTGTCAACAACTCATGGCAAACCTGTGCATGGAGTGAGGGCATTTCTGAAGACCGAATGTGAATTGCTTCACACAGTTTCAAGCGTAGCGATTAGTATAACTGCCAATAATCATAAAGCTGTGTTCTCCAGCGACCTCTGTACAAGCAGCATTGTTTTCCAAGTGTCTAAAGATTTGTGAATTCTTATTACTAACTACGAAGTGTTCCTTAATCCTTGTAGTCAAACGGCGAGTTGTCTCACCAATGTTAGTTGCTTGACAACAACTACAGTCAAATTTATACACTACATGGGATTTTAGAGCAAAAAGAATCTTATCTTTAACACCAAGTAAACTTGCAATCTTGCACGACTTATATGCAAGCTGAACATTCATTTTTTTCATTTTCCTCTTTCTCTGAACCGTTTTATCAGGTTTTATGAAATTGCTATTAAAATGATGACATGTTCCTGTTTTCGGATGGGTTCAACATGTGTTGGGCCATCTAGTGGCCATTTTTCTATTTTTAGTATGTTTTTGGCAACCGCCCCTCTATCAGTCAAACCACTACCACTCTAAGGATGATTGTGAAAAATAGCATATAGGTTCGTAGTGTGAGGAGGACGGTTATAGGTGATTTTCTGACGAGTTCAACTACTGGCACCTCCTTGTAGCAGTTATTTTTTGCACCCGTAGCCTTCTTGTGACAATTTCATTTTTTCCATTTCCTCAGTTTCTCAGAAGTTCCTTGATGGATTTGTGTGAAATTTGGTAAATAGCTTTGATGACATATACCAGTTTTCGGATGGATTTGACGTATTTTGCGCCATCTAGTGGCCATTTTTATGTTACAAATAAATACCCCTAGAAGCACACCGTTTGCGGTGCATTCGTGGATGCATTTCAATGCTCTACCCTGCTCTTGTTATGAAATTGGGTTTCAACTATGAAGACGACAGCACCTTTCCATTGTTGAGTTATTTACTTCAAATTGTTCAATTTTGTTAGTTTTTTAGATTATTTCAGCTTAAACTTAAACTTTCAATCATTGTCTGAATTTTTTTTACTTGTTTTCTTGTCTTGCTTATTAAGCAAATGTTTTTTGTTATCTGATTCTCACTTTTCTAGTTTCTTTCTAGTAAATTTAAGGATGTTAGTGTGCAGCGAACCAAAAAAAATGAAATCTGGGAGAAGCTCCGACAGAGGGTGTCACTGTGTGATCCATATAGCTGTAAGTTTTCTTTTTAAAGTGAACAAACTTATTATCTTTTGTTATAATTATTGTTTTTGTTCAGTTTGGTGCGTTTTACTTAGTCTGGAATGCCTTTTGAATCTTTTTTAGTTGATATAAATGCATGTGGTAGATTTCACAATCAGCTGGATATATGCTTGGGAATATAGGTCAGTATGAACAAGACCAAAGTGAAAAAATTTCATTTTCCAAATTGACATATTGCGAATGTTTTCTTTACTAGTATCTGATGTGAATTAAATTAACATGTGCACTTGACAGCACGTGATGTGTCGAAAGATGACAATGCCGACAAGACATTATTCTTTCCTTACACCACTCCACCGGAGGTCATCAGTGAAACTATACACTATATACCGTAATCGTTCGGGTTAACGCTCATGTTCAGTTAACCGCCCATCCCCGACTTTAAGTGGATTTCCGATTTAACCGCCCACTGCTCGGTTAACCGCCCTCCCCCGATTTTTTAAGAGTTAAGCGCCCACTTCTCGGTTAAGCGCCCACCCCGACTTTTAAAGAATGAAGATTTAGCGCCTAGTGCTAAGGAAACTCGCGATTCCCCGACTTTTAGAAAAAGATCGATGATCACAACGAGTGCATCGACGCTGGGACTCCGAGAGGGTGGTTTAGCAATCTGAATCACAATACAGGTAAAGAGTTATTGTCTTGGGTCATGAACTCACTTCAAAATACTTGAACTTTTTGTCACTTTATTTTCTTCCCTTGTTTGCAAAGTTTAAGAACGCCGCCGGCGTCAAAACCTCCGCTTTCAGCGACTTTGTCTGCCGCACTGAGTTTCCGTCTACAGTGCATTAGATAAAACATATATTCGAAAAAAATCAGGCCAGAGAAATGTGACAATGGTTTTGCCAACCCTCCAAATTCTATTAAGGTGGGAAGCTCTCGTATTTTGAACAAATCTCACAACTCACGGAAAGACGTCAAATTCTCAATATTTTGGTGAATATAACTGCCGGGTTATAGAGGATGTGGGGCGACCGAAGGGACAGTACAAGTGTCTTACTGGGTTACCGATTTCGTTGCTGCCTGTCGATTTCTGAATTCAAACGTTGGCAATAATGTATGTTTGTGTATGATCTTGAAGTAATAAAAAACGGCTAGTTTTTCGCTTACTGCATCTCAGTCAAACTGGTTAGCAGATTCAGTGTCGCTGGCTGTTCTTTACTATTTCTCGCGTCAGCCCCCACGTAAGCGTGACTGTGTGAATTATCGTTTCCACATCCCCTTTTTAGCCATCCGGAATAGTTTTGTTCATACATTGGCCATTTTCAGCCGGAACAAAAATTCTTACCATTCGAGTCTGAAATATGTACGACGTAGACTGCTTGACGATAGTGGGTAGGAGATTTACGCAGTTAGTTACAGGGATGGGCTTAGGGAGCATCGAGCCGGGAAATATGGGAATAGACTTGACATCGCAGTTTTGGGGAACATTGGCAACGGAGGAATATCGTAAAGAACTGGGTCTTTCGTAACAACAGCTTAAAAGTACATAGTCACGCCCGTTTTTGTTACTTCGGACTGTCGCTATGTGTGACTGATTTGTAGTGGTGCACGTGCACAAGTTCCCACACTGGAGTGCATGTTACCTTGACACCAACATGTGATTGACAGGTGACTCACACGTAGGCCCTACGTGCTTGCTGAATACTGCCACTATCTTTAGCCATAAAAAACGAGATGCATATTGAAAGAGGCCATTATATTACTTGACGGCATTTCCAAGTCACGATTGTCAGCCGACTGAGACATTGCGCGATAACAGCGGGACCGAACAGTCCCGTAGTGCGATATTACAAGTGATATGAATAGGATAATCTGGACATCTTGCATGAAAATAAATGTTTTTCCACCACGAAGTTTGGTAAGGTGATCGTTTAGAATATTGAATTGAAACATTGCCGTTTTCTGACATTTTGTAACACATTTATGCAGTTGCTTGAAATTTTATTCTTGATCGACGACTGGCTCGACCACCCCCGATCCTTGTCTTACTTCTTTGCATAGCATGTTTGGCGCAACGGCAAGAGAGCAATGCCGGGCTGTCGAGATAAGACAGCTAGCCGCAGAACCATACGCTGAAAATGTCATTGAGTCACGGAGTGTCGACTATAACACACCAAACACAAAAAAACAGCCGAGTTAAGTTTTTCAAACTTTTACTACAACCAATTTTAAAACTGCTCTCTGACTCAGAACTTGACAGCTACATATAGTACGAGACCATAAATTTGATGTCTGACCTCTGCAACACGTGAAGCTTGCACGCGCGCACTTAAACAAGATCATATCTTGAAACAGTTATAATTCTAGTGGAGGTTTCGTGGTCACTGGTCGTCTGCGCACGGCAGGACGGCACGGGGCTATTACTCAGCAATTTTGTAAATTTAATAGTGAATGACTAATCTGAGGGCAAGAGAACCTTTGTTGGGATCATCCGCTGTTATGACGTTTTCACAGTCATTTGGCGACGTGACGCTGAAGCTCTTTGAAAAGGGCTACGCGTTCCGAGTATGAGTGTTGTGTCGGGATTTAGATCGCTAGGTAAGATTAACCGCCCAGGGCGGTTGACTGTCGTAATAAGCGCCCATGTTCGGTTAACCGCCCACCCCCTACTTTAGGTGGATATTCGATTTAACCGCCCACTGCTCGGTTAACCGCCCTCCCCCGATTTTTTAGGTTCGCCAATTTAACCGCCCAGGGCGTTAACCCGAACGATTACGGTAATCAAGTGAAGTTTTTCATCATTGTCAGTTTTACTTTCACTAGTTCACCTAATCGAGTCACTGAACTTCAAATGCAATGCAACATAGCTAGAGGGTATGGTACCTGTTGGTTGGACATCTGAATGAAGCTCAGTTGATCCTAATAGGTTGGTAACATTAAGTACCATTCTCATGGAGTGTAAAAATCAAGAAATTTCCACTGTAGGGTCTTTCATACTAACGTCGACGCGTCGATGGTTTGGGGAGTTGCGGTCAGTGTGAACGCTTAACTCCAGTCCTGGATCGCAGTTTACATCTCCAGTTAACATCGCAGTTAACAGGTGATTTAACTGCACTGCAGTATGAACGGTCAACTTCGGTCCCATCAATGTTATCGCCAGGTGCCACTGTTATCGTCAACAATTACTGGGTAGTGCCGTCGGTAATAGTTGCTTGTCATCAACAATTGATTAAGTTTTATGGCAATTAGCCCGTGTAAATGTTCCCAAATTGTCACTTTGAAAAAAATTTTAGAGTACAGAGCTACCTTGCGATAACTTCGATGACGACAGCATCACCTACCGTTTACTTTGAAGCCAGCCGAGTATGAACGGTCCAGTTAACTTCGCTGTTTATGTGGACACTCCGCTCAGGCTGGAGTTAACTCAATATGAAAGGGCCTTATCACAATCTAATCTAGAATCACGCTCGATTAAACTTGTCAAGCATTCCTTTTATGTGGGTATACACTACTGTGGTTTAGCTGGTTAGAGCTTGCTGTCACACAAAAGAATCAACAGGACAACATTAAGTCTAAGTTCTCTGACCGTCAACTGTTTTTCTCCATTCGAAGTTTTTTGGTAAAAGTATTTCATACGAAACACATCTGCTTCACAACATTTGTTGAAAGTCGTTTGCAAATAGTATTTTTGAATATCGGTTAGCATCAGGTGCCCTGTTTACAACGTAATTTCTGGATTATGTGAGCATCAGATGGAAGCAGACAATGAGAGAGTTGGACTATGTAAATATTGGTTTGCCACCATCAAACTGATAATGACACGGCTGTAACCCGACTGGCCAATCAGTCACAGTCTGGATACTCATTTCACTGCGTGGGTGCGCAACCAATGTAAGAATGGCACAAACACTTGGAATCATCGATATAAATAAAAAATAATTGCAAATGGTCTGGTGCACGTTGTACCAGACGTGGGCAGGCTGCTCAGGTAGGCCCATTGCACTCATACCTGGAACCATTTTTATGGTTTATTAGTAGTAGTTAAATCATGGATATACCACTGTGTGCAAATGTGAGTTATATAAGGATGGACTCAAACACTTGGGACCCTGGGTATACCACTGTGTGTAAAAAGAATGGGTTCAGACACTTGGAATTATGGCTATAACACTGTGTGTAAATGTAAATCTAAGAATAGGCTCAATTTTATCCTATTTATACCTCTGTGTGTAAATGTTTTTCCCCAGGGCAACAGTTTCAATGAAATATAATGAGAAATGCATAGAATACAACCTGATACTGTTGTAGATTTGGAGGCAGGTTGCTTACCTGTATTTGTTGTGTGCCTGTGGGATTTGGCAATGGTAACTACAATGGGTGTGGCTTCATTGCATTTGTTTCAACTATCCATGGCTGAACAATCATTCACTGTCCTGGATATACTAGATCAGGGGTGTCCACACTTTTTTCACCTTGGAGGGTCAAGTAGAGGAATTTATAGCACTGGCTACACCAACTTATCAACGGTCTACATTGCTCTTTCAGTTTTAACATTGTAGTCATTTTGTATAAAACTTGAATTAGATGTGTGAACTAAAATGAACTTGTACAAAGAATAATGGACACTTATCTCACGTTTTTTATAGAAGATCGGAGATAAGACCCCAAATTTCAATCATTTCTATTGTTTAATATTTTCTGTGTGAGTTTTGTTCATTTTTTACATATAGAAGTTTGGTTAAAGAATTCCTAGAACAGTTGCAAACTCAACCAGTAAGTTTTTATTCTCTGTTTCGATATCCGTGTTGCAGTTTTCTCGTTTCTTCAATGTTTAAATCACATAATCATTTTTATGCGCCCACATATTTATATGTGGACGCATTATGCCGTCATCTCTGTCCGTCCGTCCGTCCGTCCGGGCGGCGTCCGTCCGGCGTCCGCTGCTCTATCTCCAAAACCCTTTGACATACGTTCATGAAATTTGGCACATATGTTCCATTCATGAATGGGACGGCATGTGCGAACTTTCGGACGGATCCGACTACCAATGTGCCCCCTAGTGGCAATTTTAGTTTTTTACGCTTACCTTTGTATCTTCAAAAGTCCTGAACGGATTTTCATGAAATTTGGTATGTAGGCACCTAGTAGTGAGATGACGCTATCCTGCCGTTTTCGGATGGATTCGACATAGTTTGCGCCACCTAGTGGCCATTATTAGT
>NMRA01000327.1:366632-468080 GCA_002633005.1 Phoronis australis
AAGGAAAAGTTCCAAGTAGAAATTTGTTTCTGGCATTCTAATACTGTGCTAATCTCGTATGTTGGTAAATTTGTTTTTAATTCTATGTTTCTGTGGTGCTTTAAGCAACTGGTGTATAGGATGTGCTTGTATTATGAAGATTACTCACATTTTGCCCCTAGCCTATTGAGGAGACAATGACCATGCCTTTCCATTTTGCTAAGTACAACATACTACATATATGCCCTCTACTGGCCACTTTATGGTACCAATAAACAACCCTAGAAGGATACCGTATGCGGTGCAATTGTGGGCGCATTTCAACGCTCTGCATTGCTCTTGTTTCAGTAATTGGTGAAAGGAAATATTGGAATATGGCCACACATGAATTCTTCACCCAGAATAATAATGAGATGATGCTGTGCTGCAAAAATAATAAAAGTTTTTTGTGTTTAAAGAAAATGCATCTTTGGAATTTGTTATACTATTTTTGAAATGTTATGTTCCATTGGGACTTCCATACTATATTTCCATTGTTTTGTGTCTTTGCAGTGGGACTTCCAGACAAAAAATGTATCGACATGGGGTGCTGCAGACTATGTTTTGAGCTGTGGATTTTTAGTGGTGTGGATCCAGAGGTTTGCGATGTAAAGGTCTCAAGGCCTATGTATGATGAGCGTAAGTGGAGCTTATAACATCATGCGTACTATTTCTGAAATAGCATCCACCACTAGGAAACACTCTAAAGACGTTTCCAAAAACTGCTCAGTATTCCCTTTGAAAATGTTAATAAATTAAGACCACATACCACTTAAAGGGTTTTGTGGTATTGACACTTTGAGTGAGATTACTAGAAAAATAGACACTGTGATGAGATGGGAGTGATTGTTAAAGCAAGATTGAGTTAGCACTGCTTGAAGGGTATTGTTGTAATATCTCTCTGAGTGAAATTACTGGGAAAATAGGTACCAGGGTGAGGTGAGACCGGCTGTTAAAGCAAGATTGGGTCAATGCTTAAAACATTTTATGTGTTGGCCATGGTCTCGAGCAAGAAAACATCATTTGGCTGTCTGGAAATCAGTTTGAGGTACAGAAAAGTTGAGTCGAGTCTTGCATCATTTTGCAGAAGTCGGGTTTATGGGATGCTTTAAATAATAGCCTCCATATTTTGCAGCTTCACAAATTTACATGATGCTCTCCCTCATTCAAATTTCACTGCATTCTTTGAGAGATTTAAAATTGCTGTGATAAGCGGTGCCAGTGCTATCAGGTCACAATGTCACATTGTGTTGCTCGAGCAGGTTACACAATATAAGTTGGGACATATCAACAAAGAAACAGCAGTTTCAGTGCATATTATTACTATTGTAGCTAACCAATTTTTGACGTTCGGACAATAGAAAAGTTCAATTTTCAATTGCAGATTTAGTTTTTATATGCTCACATATACCGGGACTTGTAATTTTTCTCTTTTAAGAGGATTTTCCTCTTTGTTGATTTCAATTTCCTCCTATTTAATTTCCAGTTTCTTCTTTTCTCATCTCTTTTTCATTATTGGACTTGTTCATGCCAAACATTTCTTATAGATAAATTTTGCAAAACAAAATATATTTCTATCACTTAAGTCTATTTGTAGAACCATCCGTCACCTGAAAAGTTATCTGCATTTTCCGCTTTTTTATGTGCCCACATATTTATATGTGGACGCATTATGCCGTCATCTCTGTCCGTCCGTCCGTCGTCCGCTGCTCTATCGCCAAAACCCTTTGACTTATGTTCATGAAATTTGGCACACATGTTCCATTCATGAATGGGACGGCATGAGCGAACTTTCGTTCGAATCCGACTACCGGTGTGCCCCCTAGTGGCAATTTTAGTTTTTTACGCCTTGTATCTTCAAAAGTCCTGAATGGATTTTCATGAAATTTAGTATGTAGGCACCTCTTAGTGAGATGACGCTTTCCTCCCGTTTTCGGATGGATTCGATGTAGTTTGCGCCACCTAGTGGCCATTTTTACTGTTTTCAAGTCTGTTTTTTGCGTCCACCCCTCTATCAACCAAACCGCTCAAAGGATGATTGTGAAAATTGGCATGTATGTGCTTACTATGAAGAGGACGTTTGACGTTGATTTTCCGACGGTTTCGACTACTGTGGCGCCTCCTTTGGCAGTTTTGTTTTTTTGCGCCTATGGCTGTATCTCCTAAACCATTCGCAGGATCTTTACGAAAGTTAGTAAGTACATTTATATGATGTTCACAACGGAAGACGACGACTTTTGAACAGATTCGAATACCGGTGTGCCCCCTAGTGGCAATTTTATTTTTTTACATTTACCTTTGTATCTTCAAAAGTCCTTAACGGATTTTCATATGTAGGCACCTATTAGTGAGGTGATGCTATCCTCCCGTTTTCGGATGGATTCGCCGTAGTTTGCGCCACCTAGTGGCCATTTTTACAGTTTTCGAGTCTGTTTTTTGCGTCCACCCCTCTATCAACCAAACCGCTCAAAGGATGATTGTGAAAATTGGCATGTATGTGCTTACTGTAAAGAGGACGGTTGACGAGGATTTTCCGATGATTTCAACTACTGTGGCGCCTCCTAGTAGCAGTTTTGTTTTTGTTGCGCCTATGGCTGTATCTCCTAAACCGTTAGCAGGATCTTTACTTAATTTAGCAAGTGTAATTATATGATGTTGACTATAGATGGCAACGACTTTCGGACAGATCTGACTACTGTTGTGCCCCCTAGTGGTAATTTTATTTTTTTATGTTTAACTCGGTATCTTCAAAGGTTCTCAACAGATTTTCATAAAATTTTAAATATAGGCATCTATTGGTATGAGGACGCTATCTTCTTGTGTTTGGATGGAATCGAGGTATTTTGCACCACTTAGTGGCCATTTTTGCTGTTTTCAAATCTTGTTTTTGGTGGCTACCCCTGTACCAGCCAAATCATTTGAAAACTGGCATATATGTTCTCAGTGTGAAGACGACCTTTGATGATGGTGACTGACTACTGCGGCGCCTCCTAGTGGTAGTTTTGTTTTGCGCTCATAGTTGTATCTCTTAAACCCACTGCAGGATCTTTACTAAATTTAGTAAGTGTATTTATATGAAAATAACAACACACGACAACGACTTTCAGGGGGATCCAATGGACACTGTGCCCACTAGTGGCAATTTCATTTTATTCTGTTTTCATTTGTTTCTCTGAAGTTCCTTGACAGATTTTTATGAAATATGGCATGTTCCTGTTTTTGGATGGATAGTATGTTTTTGCGCCATCTAGTGGCCATTTTTATGATACAAATAAATAACCCTAAAAGCACACCATTTTCAATGCATCCGTGGGCGCATTTCAACGCTCTGCGTTGCTCTTGTTGTTTTTGATTATTACATGCCCTGCATATGTGTGTGGATATTGCCGTCATCTCTGTTTGGGCTTTTGGCATCCTCTTATGTATCTGCTAAAACCTTTGAGGCATCTTAATGAGATTTGGTTTATCTGTTCCTTCCAAACTGATAAATTTCAGACCAGTCCAACTACCACTGACTGTGCCCATTTGTGTCAGTTTTAGTTTTTTACGTTAATTTTGCTTCTGTATCTTTGGAGTACATTGGCGGATTTTTGCTTAAAATCACCAATTCTATATACCCACATTTTTATATGTGGTCGCATATTGCCGTCATCTCTGTACCGGCGTCCGGCATCCTGTATCTGCAGCGGTATCTCCTAAACCCCTAACAGGATCTTGATGAGATTTGGCAGATGTGTTCCTATCAAGCTGGCAACTGATGACGATAAATTTCGGACCTCTTTGACTACGGGTGTGTCCCCTAGTGGCAATTTTATTTTTTTACGGTCACCTGTGTATCTTTGGAGGTCCTCAACGTATTTTCACATAATTTGGAATATAAGCATCTATTAGTGAGATGACACTATTCTCTCGTTTTCGGACAGATTGGACATAGTTTGCGCTTCCTAGTGGTCATTTGTACTGTTTTCGAGTCTTTTTTGATGTCCACCCCTCTAAGGATGATTGTGAAAATTGGCAGTTTTGTTCTTTCTATGAAAAGTATGACTGATGATGATTTTCTGACGACTTGGAGTACTGTGGCGCCTCCTACTGGCAGTTTTGTTTTTTTTGCGCCCATGGCTGTATCTCCTAAACCGTTTGCAGGATCTTTATTAAATTTAGCAATTGTATTTATATGATGTTGACAACGGACGACCACAACTTTTTCAGGGATGGGACTGCTGGTGCACCCCCTAGTGGGAATTTTAGTTTTTTACGTTTACCTCTGTATCTTTAAAGGTCCTCAACACATTTTCATAAAATTTGGGATATGGGTGTCTATTAGTGAGATGTCGCTATCCTTCTGTTTTCGGATGAATTTGAGGTATTTTGCACCACCTAGTGGCCATTTTTACTGTTTTCGAGTCTGATTTTTGGCGTCCATCCCTCTGTCAACCAAACCGCTTTAAGGATGATTGTGAAAGTTGGCATGTATGTTATTACTTTGAAGAGGATGGCTGATGATGATTTTCCGATGCCTTCGACTACTGTGGCACCTCCAAGTGGCAGTTTTGTTTTTTTTTTTGCGTCCATGGCTGTATCTCCTAAACCGTTTGCAGGATCTTTGCTAAATTTAGCAAGTGCATTTATATGATGTTGACAACGGACGATGACGATGACTCTCACACAGATTTTTTCACCAGTGTGCCCCCGTAGTAGCAATTATAGTTTTTTACATTTATCCCTGTATATTCAATGGTCCTCAACAGAGTTTCATAAAATTTGGAATATAGGCATCTATTGGCAAAGTGGCGCTATCCTACCATTTTCAGATAGATTCGAGGTATTTTGTGCCACCTAATGTCCATTTTTACTGTTTTTGAGTCTGTTTTTTGGCATTCACCCGTCTATCAAACAAAGCATTCTAAGGATGACTTTGAAAATTAGCATATATATTCTCAGTGTGAACTAGAGGACAGTTGAGGATGATGATGTCGACTACTGTGGCGCCTCCTAGTTGTGGTTTTGTTTTGTTTTGAGCCCATAGCTGTATCTCCTAAACCCACTGCCGAATCTTTATTGAATTTAAAAAGTGTATTTATTTTATAGGAAGCTAACAATAGATGACGACTTTCAGGTGGACGCTATGCCCCCTAGTGACAGTTTCATTTTTTCTGTTTTATTCTATATCTCTGAAGTTCTTTGTCAGATTTTTATGAAATTAAGTAAATAGCTTTCCATTGAAGAAGCAATGACATGTTCCATTTGAAGATAGATTGGACGTTTTGCAACATCTAGTGGCCATTTTTATGATACAAATAAACAACTCTAGAAGCACACCGTTTGCAGTGCATTCGTGGGCGCATTTCAACGCTCTGCTATGTTTGCTTCTGTATTTTAAAGTTCAACTGGATGTCTCAAAATTTCCATGCTTTTTTCCTTGATAGATTTTCATTAAGTTTGGTGAATGATTTTGTGTTTGAGAGGCAACAACACCCTTGCATTTTCAGACAGATTTAACGTATTATGCGCCATCTGACATTTTTGCGAGACTAGTGAAATTCTCTAAAAACATGCCGCATTTCAATGCTCTGCATTGCTCTTGTTATAGTCTGTCTAAAATGGTTGGGGAAAGAATGTTGCCATGAACAGATAGCAGTTATCACTAACACCCATCTCTGTTCCTTTATTCCCATTAATGCAGGTGGTCATAAGAGTCCAGAGGCTGTTAGTATGTGCCTATAATGCCAATAAGTGCGAAGCATTCATAGTTGCTGGGTGGTAAATGTAAGGCAGCGCCTAGTGAAATGCCCTCGGCATTTACCCAAACATCTACAAAAAATTATAGGTTGATATAAATATATTTGTCTATATTGAGATGTTCCTAAGATATTATTAATGGTAGTTGAACTATATCTGCTCACTGTGTTTCTTCTGTTCCCACTCAGGTAACAATCCCAAACTACAAATTCAAGAGTTCAGCCATTATTCGGGATCTGTCGAAGGGGGTCTTCGCGTTATGATGTTCACCAGTGAAGTGAGAAAAGGTAAACTTAGTGGTGTCGCATTGAAACCATTATATTATATTTTTAAACATGCAAATTCATTTATCTTAAGAAATATATATGAACAGTGCCAGTCAGTTCATACGGCCAACACAATATCCAGGTCATTGTTTTTAGAAAGCAAATCTTGAATGTGAATTGATTACTTACATGTTATGGTAGTGATGAAGTCAAGTTTTTCTTGAGGACTATTTTTTACAAGATAAACTTCCATGATTGTACAATTTTGTTAAGTGCTTATGTGAAGAGCATGCAGTAGTGCTTAAATGAAATCATTTTTGCATGAACTAGTTAGAACAATTGATATAACTATAGTTAGATTGTTGTTGCTTCTGTTTTAGACGACTTGCAGATAATAATTGCTCAGCTAGCTGATGGTGTGGAAGTATGGCATGCAGTTGTGGCAGAGTTTAATGTCCATAAACAGGTACAGTGGTTACATTCACTAATAAATTCTACTTACCTTCAAACTTGTTATGTCTCTACAAAATGTATCAAGTTGGCTTGAACTACACAGACAGATGGCACACTCGTAAACGTGGTTCTTTTCTTATAAGCAAAAGTCAGGGACTCGATATACCCAGTTCACTGATTCCATTGCCGAATGCCAAATATGGCTCACCCTCCACGAAAGACAGTGCCTTTTGACTTAAAACTCAACTCATTGCCCACCCCCAACACTCTGCTCTGACGTGACTGGCATCCAGCGTCACACCAGGGTCACATCTGAGCTCTAAACCCCTTGCAGGATGTTTGTAAAATTTGGTAGATGAATTGCTATGAATAACTATAGATGAGGACAACTTTTGGATGGGTCTGATTACTGCTATGCCCCCAGTGGCAATTTTATTTTTTTTGCGTTTGCCTCTGTATTTACTGAGTTCCTTGATGGATTTCACATATAGGACAGATTCAAAATACATTATATATTAACACAGTCATGACGTTTCCTGGTGACAACAGCTAGTTTTTGGTAACAGCAAAAATGATTGATAAATGACTACCTTGGTGGAAAAATTCTAACTACACAATGACTTGGCCACCTTCCGAACTTTTCTGTTAATTCCCCTTCGTTGAGAAAAGGCTGCCGTGAATTTGGTCTTTCTTCAGCCATCATGACTGGGAATTATGGGTAATTTTGTCTTAATACTTTTGGCATGTACTGTAGGCTGCTTTGTCACCTAGTGGCAATTATATTTTTTGTGTTAACTTTGTTTTTGTATGTGTCAAGTCCTTCAGCTGATCCTGAAAAAAAGCTTGGCAAATTTTATGGATCAGTGAAAGGATATCACCTGACGAATATCGGATAACTCCATCGTGTTGATTCCTGTTTAGTGGCAGTTATAGGGATTTTGCATACGGTATGCCTCTCCATCTGCCAAAAAGTTTGAAGGATCATCATGAAACAAGACCATGACAGATACTGATTTTCAGACCTATCAGACTACCACATGCCTCCTATTGCAAGTTTTAAAGTTCTTTTGCACCTGCCTCGACATCAGCTTCCATGAAGGATCATAGTGTGGGTTCAAGCCTGGTCTTGGTTGTATCAAAGTTAGATTCTCTGTGTGAATAAATGACATCACGCTTGTGCACATCAAGTATTCTTTGCAGAACTAAGTTTTTGACACTGCAACATCGGACTTACATCGCCATTGGCGCTGGTATGAATTCGTATCAGTGGGATGACCAGTCTGATTTTTCATAATATCATTCATGGAATATCTCTTTTTATCATTGCTTATAAATTATTATGATTAATGATTGTCCTTGCATGATACTTTATATCAACTGTTCATAACTATTGATATCATGTTGTAGCATTCATATCAATTCATAGAAGCGAGTGATATGAATGCATGATGATCACCCACAATTACCTTTGTATTCATTGAATGACTTGTGTTGTTTTCTTTAATCTAGCGTGTTTGTCTCTACTAAAGTATTGCAATCGTCTTTTTTATGCAGTGCGGCATTTCGTTTTGTATGCCTCCCTACACTGGACCCAATCAGAACTCTCAATCAGAAATTCCTGTCATCATTCAACTAAAAAGACCCACAGATGGAGCCACCAGTGACCCAGTCGACTTTGTTTATGTATCATCTGACATTTTTGTGGTGGAAAACAAGCGGAAACGGAAACGTGTTGATAACACCTTAATGCTTGAGAGGGCACCGTCTCAGGGTTTGTCATCTTTACTTTCACTTTAACTGCTTTTGGTTAAAAATTGTTCTTACCATTTTGTAAATTGTTCTTACCATTTATAAAATGTTTTGCCTGACAAAACTCATCAAAGCTCTTGCCGCAGCGTCTGTGAACCAAGTAGATAAGCGTAATTTAGTGAATTTTTAACTGTTGATTTTCCAGTTACAACTTTTGACCCAATGTTATTTCTTATAAAGAAATGGCAAAAGTTATAACCAAGGTGGTGAAACCTCTTGGACTATCTAAGTATAGTGACATCACACTTTCCATCCTCGTTTCAGGGCTTTGAAAAAACTGACAGTTTGTAATTGCTTGAGGCGAGGCTCTTCGCGTTGGCAGGTCACCGCGTGTCATTTTATGCCCTGAGCATGATCTCCGGCTCTACGCGTTGGCAGGTCATGGCGTGTCATTTCATGCCCTGAGCAGAATCTCAGGCTCTACGTGTTGGCAGGTCATGGCGTGTCATTTTATGCCCTGAGCAGAATCTCAGGCTCTACGCGTTGGCAGGTCACGACATGTCATTTTATGCACTGAGCATGATCTCAGGCTCTACGTGTTGGCAGGTCATAGCATGTCATTTCAAGCACTGAGCATCTCAAGGGACAACAAACTGTCAGTTCTTTGCAAACCCAGTAATTTGAGTTAAGACAAATTTGAAACATGTAGGCAATAAGTTGTCGAAATGAGAAGTTCACTTCTTGGATGGAACATAGTTTTATTGCCTCTTTAAAAACAGTACTGGTGTCAATCCGTCTTGAAAATTTGAAGCTAGATGGAGACTTGGTCACTCTGCTGTTGTACTAACTGAGAAAGTCAACATTTTTGTGTTCCCTGTTAAAATTACAAAATCAAAACTACATGCATTCGTCCAAGTCAGTTATTATGTTAGCTCAGTGAAAGTTAATAGAGAGAGACTGGGCAGGTAATGTCACTTCTCAGTTGTTTCATGAATTAATGTAGTACTTAAAATCAGTGTAACATGAATATATAATTGTTGTTATCTAGTGATTGTCACATGACCAGTAAGGTACATTGTGAATTCAGCGATGTTATTGTAAAGTGGCTCAGACTGATGGATCCTGTTCAGCTGTGTAGTGAGTTGAAGCTGAATAAACTGTTACCACTTAAACGCAAACTGTAGGCTGAGTGTGTTTATTCTATATAAACAAGTGGAACTGTAATTAAAAGTGAAATGTAAGAAAACTGAGCATTTATATTTTCAGATAAGATGACGTTAAAAACATTGGCTTGTCCCTTTAATGTCTAGGACCTGAATTGACCATTATGATCTTGTCATTTGGTTGAAATAAAGGTACTGCCTTGAACGGTCACTAAATGTAGTGAAAGTACTGCCTTGAACGGTCACTAAATGTAGCATATGCTCTTTTGTAACAGGTGCAACGTTCACCGTTCCTGATGAGACCATTGAACAGTTCAATATTCCTGATGTAATGGCAACTCCAGCAGAAGGGAATATGGCTCTGTTAGCTGAAGGTGGTGTGGAAGGCCCTGTGATTAGTTTACCTGATGAGTTGCCTGGCAACTTCAATAGCACGGAATTTGATTCATTTGTGAAATTTTTAGAAGGAGGAACTTAGAAGGACATATTGCAGAAAGTGAGAGCTTGTATTCTACGAGGTCCTCGTATGCCATTAGAGCAAGGAAGCAAATTCCTCTTGATTCCTGCTCCATTTTTAGACTAGATCCTGGATGGTTATATCAAGGTAACACTGTTGTGTAGTACTAACTTTGCAACTGTGGCTGTTAAATAGTATGATGCAAACATTTTTTGAAAACTGTAAATTCCATTATTTGAAACGTCCATTGTCTTCCCTTATGAATTATAGATATAGCACAATCGTTTCTCCAACAAAGACATTGTGGACATTTTGTATTGTATCATATTCAATGAGTCACTGTTTTTAAAGTGCCATGTTTGATGGGCATCCAACCTGTCAAAGTTGTTCATCTACGTTATGCTCATTTTTGTACAATATTGGCGAACATTTTCTGTCGCAATGACTTTCACATGGTTCTGAATGACATGAATTTAGTTTGTCACTAAACTTTGAAAACCTATGCATATTTAATCAGCTTGTTAGTAAATTTTAGGATGCTTCATATGTGAAAGTATTGGTGATTGTATTAAGGACTGTGGCAGCTGTTTTTGGGCGTGGCTGAACAGGATAGGAGGGCACTTCCTGTTAATTCTCTGCTAATTACCTGCCATTTTTAATTAATTATTACAGCCACAGGCTGAACCTCATATCAACTCAAAAGGCTGTGTTTAAGTTTATCTGACATGTGATAGCAACCTTTTTTGTTGTAAATAAAATGGCATGAATTTGACAATTTTGGCAAATAATTGCTGTTTTATGATTTATTCAAGCTGTATGGAGACGGGTGGCTTGACTCCTGCTCACAGAAATGCATGCATTCAGGTAGTCACGTGGCTCTTGTAGCAGACAATTATCTCTGTGTTGAGGATTTGCTTTCTGCAGGGAGCTTTATTGATAAGTGCCACCTAGAAAATATCGAGTCACCCCTTTCTGCGATCGAAATTGAATGTTATTTGATTGCTAATATGGTACATGTATTTCACTCTTTTCCTAACATCTTTATGTCTTGTTATTTAACGTTTTTGTCTTTAAAATATATATGTGATTGTGACTGCTGAAAGTTTGGCTAAGATATATTATTACCCAGGTACATTCGCTTTATTTGAGGAGTAGATGAAGGTCTTGTAGCCAAAGTCTTCAGTGTCGAGCTAAACATCAAGTTTATTGTGTCGAATTCCTAATGTGAGCAATTCCTTTTGCGCAAGAATGGGCTGCTGTCCTGGGGGGGTTTTGGCTTTAGTTTTGAAGGGATGGAAAGTTATGGTATCAACCGTGTAGAGAGCAGAATCGAAAAAAGGGTTCTCAAATTGTAGGGAGCTTCCGTGAAAAAGTCACAATTTCATGGGGTTTTGTTAAAAAAATCACCCTATTGTAGGAATGAATTAAAAAACTAATTCTGGAATCTTGAACTGCTGAATTTGTATAGTCCATTCTTTGAAATCAGCCCATACCTAAAAAAGACATTGTATTAATCGACCTTTCGGTTTACTATCACTTAAAACCATTCTCAAAACAAATGTTCATTATACTCCAGTCAGCTAACACAGGTCGAGAGCAGCCTGCACAGGTACACATCAAAATGCAGTGTGTGGGGAGACCAGAAATCAAGTAGTGAAGCTCAGGAGAACCAATGTTTCTATTCAGATATTGAGCTTTTTGACGCCTGTCCAATCGACTAACTCAGCTAAAAAGTCTTGTATTAACCTCTCTATTACCAGTGATTTGAGTTGTATTCTCTACACTGAAGTTGTGCCGCCTATTGGTAATTTGGACCACTATGCTCTACATACTAGTTTGAGTGATACCGCGCTCGGTACCGATTAGCCTAAAATTTACAAAACCGTGTTGAAATAAAATCGTGCTTACTTCTGATTTAGATGAGGTTAACTGGGATGCAGTATTCGATTCCAGCGACATTGACCACATTGAGGATTTGTTTAGTTCAAGTTTCTTAACGTTATTAAAAGTGGCATCCCTTATGAAGTAAAATTAATAAACCAAAAATTAACCTTGGTTTAATGAATTAAAAAAGGAAGCGTCGACTGTATGAAGCTTTAAATTTTCCAGTAACCCCATCCTGTATCAAAGATATAAAGACCAAATTTCAAGGGCGAAAGGTGGTCGTTGCAAAATCTTAATTCAAGCTGCTAGTAAAAAACCAAGAATTCTAAGGAATACTGGAAACTCATTAAGAATATTCTTGGTCATTCCACTCAAGATACATTTACTTGTCTTAAACAGAATAATATTGGTGATTATACCTCTTGAAAATTAGATAAAGTTATTTTCTTAATTATTTCACGAATAAAAGCCATTTGAGACAGCTTTGTTCCGTGACTTTCCAAATATGGATAGTAGGTGTCATCTTCCAATAAAGTATAAATGCAGGTGAGGTCAAAAGACTTCTTGAAAATATTGATACGTCGAAGAGTGAATTGTCAACAGATATAACGAGAACATGTTCAAATTACTTGCAAATCTACATTTTTAATAAGATTTTCCATTGATGTACTTTTCCATCAAGGTGAAAACAAGGATTGATGATACCTGTGCATAATAAAGATTCATCAACTGAAGTGTCCAATTATCGCCCCATTACTGTACTCAAAGGTTCTTGAAAAAATATATTCCCGTATATATGACGACTTGATAACTCATAATTTACTGCCAGACAAAAGCACCACATCTCAATTCATCGAAATAGTTCACGGTCTCCACTCAGAATTTCTTAAGGGGAATGATGGTTGTGCTGTTTTTCTTGATCTTGCATCTGCGTTTGATATGGTGCAACATGATCTTTTGTTATTAAAACTTCGTAAGTATGGAATAAATGGGACAGTGTATTGCTTACTTCAGTCGTGTGGGTGGTTTTGTTTCTGATGAATAGCCAATGCTGGTGTACCGCGAGGCAGTGTCTTGGGGTCGTTGCTTTTTCTACTATTTATTGATGATCTGCCTGATGGACTGTATTCCAAGAGATTTGATATGCTGACGATGCATCTATTTTTTTTCTTATCCAAAAGACAAACTCGAAGATGTAAGTGGAGAAGGGATCTTTATTTACTGTTTGATAGGACAACAAAATGGCGTATGAAGTTCAAAGCGTCCAAAAGTTACGATATAACGTTTTTGCAAAAATCTCTACAGAATACCCACAGACTCCCACGACAGTATTTGAAGGACTGTTATTACTCAAAGTGTGTCGGTCAAGCATTTGGGTGTTATGCTTGATCTTCCACTCACTATGAATCATCATTGTGTTCATCTAATTAAAAAAGACAAAAACTTCTCAACTCATTCAGAACTCTCTTTCGAAATATATTTCCAGTTTATATACCAGTCGTGAGGTAGTACGCACGCAACAATGTCGTATCAAGAACAGCTGCATCGTCATCTTTGAAAACCATAGGTTTGGTTCATGATGGGTTCGGATGAGTATTTTTGTTTTAGTTTATTAACGTACACGACGAGTTAGGATTCCTTGATAAAACCGTAGACTGAGTAGAGTTCATTGATTGCTTCGAAGGGAAAATTCACCGCCGCGAGTTAATAGTGAATTAGCCGATCGCTCATGAAGGGCGGACCGCTTATTGGGTTCGTTAAAATAATGCTCCGATCCATCACTAGTGTTATCTCGATCTTTGGTTGGATGTGGTCGATAGTTTAACAAATAAACAACGAATGTGAAGTTCATGAAGTTGTGGCCGGACTAAACGCTACTGATTTCACATAAAATTGGCACGTCAGTGGTACTTTTTGATATTTTTAAAAATTCACGGTTGAGATCAAAACATTATCAAACAAAGCAATTAGTAATGGTAGTTACGCTATGGAAAAAGCGTTTGAGACTTCCTTTTCCAGTAGTGGACGATAAGAATAAAAACATCATGGTCTTTAAAATGCCGATTTATTGAATAATTGAGTTATGCATAAATATAACCAGACACAGACACGCAGAGACAAAGTATTCACACGCACTTCATTTTAATTGCCGCCATATTTGATGAACAGCTTGAGGGGGTTACCGCAGCAACAGTTGCTGGGGAACTTGAACCATTTAAGGCGGAGCTTGTACGAGACTTTGTACTGCCAGGTGTCATAGTCGTAGAACTTGTGCTCGACCCAGACGTACAGTGGGCTGTGTGTGAACACCTGTTGGCACTTGGCCAGCCAGTGGAAATAGAACCAGAAATAGCCATTACAGACTTTGTTGCTGAAACAGAGAGCAGGACAATTAGTGACGAGCGCTGACCACAAGAGGCAAGATTCGCGACGTGCATTGACAACGACGCGAGCTTAACAACGAGCGCTGACCACGAGACGCGAGCTTAACAATACAATGAGCGCTGACCATTAAAAGTCAGCTTACACAAAACTAATGGCATTAAACTCTAGGTCTGCAACAAGACGGCGTATATCTCTCTTTATATTGAACTTCAATCTTGTCGCAGGGAGCAGTGGAAAACGACTGCAAACATTTACACATTGAATGATAGAATCTTAAACACGCTGTTACGCGTAATTAGTAAAAAAACAATAACTTTGTGTAAACGAATTTCAGCTTCTCGGCTGACTGAACAGTAAAGACTGTGCAATTTGGTGAAGCTTGATCCAATCAGCATAATGTATACTTTATATTCTCCTCCAATCAGACGTGCACTAATTATAATATCTGTGAACGTCGCAAGCAGATTTTTAAATAAAGCTGATTACAGAAAAAGTTCATCGTGTGACGTTGACTTACGCGCAATAGCAGACGTGTATCCACTGTTGAAACTTGCGGGTTTGGTAAACTTGCACCCATCCATTCCTAGAGAAGGGGACAAGCACTTTGGCTACACGCACCCACCGACAGGCTTCAGTACAGCCTTGACCACTGAAAGAGAAAGTTTATTGGGCTCTTGTGATGATGAGAAACTTCAACTTACAATAAGGGCTGCAACCAATAAAAAGTGTTGTAAAATTACTTACATTGCGTAAAAGTACAGTATAAGTTATTTGAATAAAATGGCTGGAACAGATGAATAAAACTAGGATGAATATTCCCTTAGTATTTAGCGCTTCAAAAAGTCTGACATGGTTATTGTATGCTACACTTACTATGTACCATCTGGGATCGCTTTAGCAACAGTTGACAAGCGTCTAAGTTTCTTCTCTTGGGGGGGCTTGCCGTCTTCTTCCCAGACACTGTCTAAAAACTCCTTCTCTTTGTCACTTTGACCCGTTTTTTCAGCACTGCAACAGAAATGAGCTCATTGTAAACATTACAAATTATCGTCATCGTTGTTGTCTTCATCATCGTCATCGTTATCATCTTCATCATCATCACCACCATCATCATCATCCGTATCATCATCATCATCATCATCATCATCATCATCATCCGATCATCAACTTCTACAGTTTCAATACAGGTATGTTAGTTCTGCAATTGTCGAGGTTATACTTAGCCTGTTCTAATCATTTTAAGTCTAGAAATGAATTTTGAAGCTATCAGTGACACATTTAAACCTAGATGCCGTTTATAAAATGAGAAACTCTCTGAAGTCTCTCGCAGAGCTAATTAGATCAAGCCAATATCAGCGGAACGGTTAGCATGAAACGGTTTTGGTCTCTGACACCCTGTAATGATTGACGCTCATCCCCGAGATATTTTTGATTCCCATAGCAGTAACAATAAAGTTATAACGAATAAATATATTGTGTGACTTGATCCTGTACGTGTACCTTAAAGTGGCCGTCTCTGAGTATCCGCAGCAGCCATAAGGTTCGTTGTCTGCTTCATTCATGTGACTTTTACAGTTGCAGATGTCACCCCCGTATGACGACGAGCCCCCTGAATTTGGACCGCCATTCGGCGGAAGGAAGGCAGAAACAACTGCAACAAGGCCAAGAAGGCACAATGCCTGAAGAAAAAATGTCGGGAATTAGTCACAATTGGACAAGACGATATAAACTAAAAGAATAGAAATAGATTAAAGACGCTAGGCCACACCTTTCGTTGTATTCCGGTGTCATGGTACACTGAAGACAAATACGGATATGGCGAAGTTGTGACCGTAAAGCTAAACTCTCAGCATTAATCTCCTGGCAACCCGACATAGAATCAAAACTACGTCATGATCCGTGGTGCAGTTTACGGTCTTTCAATTCAACCTGGCAACTACCAGTCTGAAGGTGGGCCAATACTGTTTCGACACAAATAAATGTAAAGGTACGCAAAACACTTGGACCAGGTAAAATACCGCTTCTGGTTGTTTGACTCCGACATGAAGAACATGGCAGAAATCATTGATATCGTTTTAATTTTTTAGTTATTCCGAAACTTGTAGACACAAGCCAAAGCTTGGAAGAAATAATGTCAATCTTAAAAACATTTTTGGATTTTGTTAGAAGTCCCCGAAACACCTAAGTTGTTTGAATGATACCTGCTTTTACCTTGAACCCTTGAGATTGTTATTCATAAATAAAGCTATGTTTCAAAAACTGTTCTGAATGAAAGGGATTTCTTTGAGTTGGCAAACGTTCAAAACATTATAAGTTGATAGTGAATATGGGATTAAATTTGAATCAAAATCTCTTTATTTCATGCAAAACAATTTAGTCTTTGCGTTTCTCAATGACACCTAGTCACGGAATAGAAAAAAGATTTTAAATTCCGAAACTTATTTGAATTTTAAACCGTCCAAGCGTAAAGAAGACAACTCCAATTTTACTCCTACGTACGAAGATTGGTAATGCATCACGCAGCATAACGTAAGGACATGTTGAAAAGTCAACGATTAAACTGATCAGCTGATGCAGATAAAGTTACGTGCTAATTCAATACAAACAAATGAAGTATTTTAAAGTTATGTAAGATCTCATCGACAAGTCTGAGAATTTTGCCAGACTTAAACTCCGTAACAGTACAATATTTGAAAGTAGTAAGTTGATAGACTTGTTACCAATCTGCCATTAATTGGATCACTGAACATGTCATTTCAGTAAAAAGTTGGAACAAAGGTACATTGATAGCAATTCAACGGACAAACAATAACAGGGCCAAAATTTCATTTGGTAAAAATATCGAAGATGAAATCTCAAAAACTCTCTTACGGTTTTCTAAATTATTATTTCGTTTCCGTTTTACTGAACTTGTCATTTTATCATGAAAATCATAACAGTTCTATTTTATATATCTTTTTATGCAAAAGCGGAAAGAATACTTAACAAAGTTTGGAGTACACTGCATACAGCACATTTTTTTCCAAGTTTCGTCATATAAATCCCACCACTCACTTCTAAGATATGACGTTCCGAAGTTTGCCATATTCGCACCTTCTTCTATGATTCTATGTAAACTTAAAGGACTTACCAAAATCTTCATATTTGCAATCGGCGTCTGGTCACTGTACCAGTCAGAAGCGTGTGGACAAAACTATAAACTCTGCCCTTTTATAATATTCCTGTTCATATACGCAAGCATTTAATTGAGGATTAAGTAACAGATTGCGATATAAACGAATTAATATAATCAAAATGTGATAGATATTATACTGCGTAAAATGGGGATAAAATTGGCCCATAGCATTTTTCAAATCCTTCCATGGATTACCTTGGAAACCGATATAACGTAACAATTTGAAAACAACAGAAAATCATGGGCATCGTTTTAACGTATGAAAATAGATAATAGTCAACATAGATATAAATAGAAGAGTTATGCGTCAGTTGTGAAATTGTAAAACCATAAAAGAGCATTTTTAATACATTATTATTTTACTCTCGAATCCAATTTCATATAAAATTTATCGTTTGATTTGTACATGAAGTAACGCCGTTTGAAAACAGCACAGCGCTCTCTCTCTCTGCATAAACAATAAATTGGTAATACTGGAATTATTCTCAATAACCAAAAAGAAATGCCACTGTTTGCCTCTAAGTTTCATAAATAACGTATCGCATTTCCTAATATTCTAACAGTCTTCTGTACACCGTCTGTTGCTATATCTCTAAAACTTCTTACTAGATGTTCATGAAATTTTTTAGAGATGTTCCTACCATGAATAGAACAACGCGGCCGAATTTTTTAATGGATCTGATTACCGCTGTGCCCACTAGTGTCCATTTTTTACGTTTGCCTCTGTATCTTCAGAGTTCCGTAACGGATTTTTACGAAATTTGGCAAAACAGGTATCCAGTAAAGAGACGACATCTCCTTCCCAGCAGTTTTTGAATGGATTCAAGGTATTCTGTGTCATCCAGTGCCCATTTTTAATGTTTTGATGCAAATTGGCAAATGCGTTCTTGATAGGAAGAGCGCGACTGAGTATGATTTTTGGTCTGTTCCAACTACTACTATCACATCTCGTAGTAATAGTTTTGTGGGATTTTTGTCATCCACAGATGAATCTCCTTAACCCTTTGCAGAATTTTTGTTTAATTCTGTAAAAGTGTTTCTATGAACGTGACAACAAATCACGACGTTATGATAGATCCAGAGTTCTTTGACGGAAAGAGACGATAATACCTTCCCATTTTCGGATCGATTTGAGCTAGTGTGCACCACCCGATGGCCAATTTTATTTTTTTTTTCGAACCTGTTCTTTGTCGTCCGCCTCCCTGTTCTGCAAACTACTTAAAGAATCATGGTGAAATGTGGGCTAATTTCATTTTCCTTGCAGTGATCCGTTTATTGAGAATTTTTGAAATAACGATCATCCCTTGCATCCACTCTGCAGGTTCTGCAGACGGTGAGTGCGTGTTAACCTTGGCGTTATTTTTTATTTTGAAGTCATTTGCTGTCATACGATTCAAGTTAAATAAATATTTAATCTCCAAATGCACGGATTGGTTGTCATGGTTGAATAAACGCGTTCTGAAAAATGAACTTTCACTCATTTTAAACTGTAGACTATTTTTACTACTTAATAGTGTATTGATTAACCAGATTATCATCATTTTCGTTACCAGCGCACGTGTGTCGTCAAAACGCCCGAACCATTACGTTTAATGCGACCTCAAAGTGTATAAAACTGATCAGACACGGTGACATTCCACACTCTTGAACGAGCAGTCATTTCAGAATGAAGGTAAGATTTGGACACTGTCTATGACGATAACTAATTCTTTTGCCTTTAGAATACACGACGAGCTTTGAATGTGTAGTAATTCTCACTTTTTAGTGTTAAATAACTCATCCATCATTTTTTGCCAAAACACCTTTCGGCCAAATTAAAGTGGCGTAATTATAAAGAAAGTAATACAAGAATTTTGTTTTCTACTAACTATAGTTACAGGGAATTTTCAATTTCAATCTATTTATTCTTCTTCAAATTTGATCATGGTTGCAGGTAGTCATAATCTGCGTGCTGGCCCTCATAGCTTCAGCCTCGGCAAGCCTGTTTCCAGGCAATCGGTACCCCGAAGGTGGACCGGCCGGTAGCTCTGGCGGAGCGGGCGGACCGCCGTGTAAAGAAGAGGAAGACTCCGCAACTGGCGAACACTTTGGTGTGTGCTCTGAGAACTCAATGCCCAGAGGAGTGTCGGCTGCTGACGGGTACGAATATTTTGTATTGTACAGATGTTAATTCGTACAACAGAACTTATGAAGCTCCACCCTTCGCGTGGAAATTTTAGACAAAGAAATTCCGCTTTTATCACGCAACAATGAAATCTAATTTTTAGATCGACTAATTAGAAAAATATGAAAATTGTTATAACACAGACTATGCTACATGATATTGAGTAGTTTGCCCACATTGCCACAAAAATTTTCAATAATGACTTTAATTTTTGAGGTACCGCTATGATGCATCTGTCTCCTACAATTTTCAGCGGTCCACAAGACGGCACTACCAGCGCAGAAGCCAACCAGTTCTTTGACGAGTGTTCCGAAGACTATGGTAAACCACCAAGCAAACATGTCCGACGTCTGTCTACTAAGCCTAAAGCTATCCCGCAAGGAACATAGTAAGTTCTTAGTAATACAGACATATCGTAAAGACTTGAAAAATGCAGTAAACCTGCCTCTTCTGCATTTACTTATGACTCGCGGCTATTAAATGGGTCTCATCTTTCTCATTTCTCAAATTAGGAATAATTTTTAGACTTGAGAGGTTCTTACAGTTCCATATGCTTCACACCAGGTTAATTAATTGATGACTTCAATTATAGTTTCAGCCGCCGAAGTAGGATGGCTTTCAAACGAATCTCAGGCGTTTTATTGCAAAAAATAGTTCAAAACAGAATAAAACAAGGCATTGCTTTGGAAGAGAAAATATGCTGTGAAGCACACTGGAAATGTCTAAGTTGTATTATGGATATATGGCCTCGAAGTTCAATACCTTTTCATAGCGTTCGTTAACCACGTTGTAGACAGTCCACAGGTGCACGAAACATTACAAAGTGAGGGTCTGCTCACACGCGCTCTTCCCTAAACAAGCTTAAATTGGGGAAAGAGAGAGTAATATCTGCTTGTGTAAGTGTTCATATGTTAACATCCATTTCATTTTTACCAGCGGTAGAGACTGCGACGAGAACTGCGTATGGGTGAAACCGTCGTGTGTGTTCGTGCCATTCAGCCGGGAGGGATGGGTCAAGGTTCTTCAGCACAGAAAGTTTCAGCAATACGTCCGCTACTGTTGGTGTGGTCAACTGTGAGTATTGAGGAGTTGTTTTAACGTTAAGTCGAAGCAATAACTAACACCATCTTTAAGTTAAACATCTCAGGACTAGTGTTTTTTATTGCTTCTTTAAGACGCTAGCCAGGCCAATGACATAAAATGTTCAGAAATTAAAACATTGGGTTTCACCATGCTATCTATATGCGTAAGTGACAGAGCCGACGACTGAAAAACAGTTTGCAAGCGCATGATCAAGTTGTATGCTGACGTAATTTTCTTTTCTCTTTCAGTGGGGCCAAGTGTAACGGCTTCATGATGTTCTACTTCCATTGGGAAGCCGCGTGTGAGCGCGTGTTCAGCTACAGAGCCCTGTTCGTCTGGGTTCCTGTAAAGGAGTACGACCCTAAAACATGGAGGTACATCTTCAGTTACAAGCTGCGCCTCAGGTGGTTCCGCTTCCCGAGCGCATGTTGCTGCGGACACCCAACCAATCTCGTGTTTAAATATGGTGGACATTACCAGAAGAGACCGGCTCCTGGGAGTCACTAAGCACACTTTTATTATACGTTGACCACCGTCAAGCTATACGGGTTGACAAAGGTGGAATAACGGACTCGATTTTAACTACTGCTCAGTTGCTGTATAGACCAGACACGTGGAGACATTGTAAGATATTGAGGAAAATGTTTGTTTTGTGAAATACATATTTAAAGACGCAAATTTACAGTGTGTGCTTATTGTATATGGTCATATAAGGCATCTGCGCCTTCATCCGCACTTATAAGTTATGTGAAACACACGAATAAATCCAAAGAGCAATTAGTGTCTAAAATATTATATGGGTGAATCTTAACTTATCCGTTTCAAAATAGAAGACGTTGATGCGCAATTATATTCACTTAACTATTGAGTAAAAAAGCAATGAACGGACAGAAAGAGCACAGTTAACCCGGACAAATATCACAGAGTTTAAACATATACATACGGTAGGGACGGCCTCTTGCGAGTAAAAGTGGTGGCTCACGGTATGAAGCGCTAAAGTTTTCTTAAACAAGTACCTTTTGCTCGTAGAAATGTGCTTAATCAGCGTGTAGTTTTACTTAATCTACGCGCCGAATTAGATTTTCGTTATGTCCAATTAAAAGACAAGTTTACATTCAGTACGTAACGGCGCCATCATTTGCTTAGTCACTTGATAAGAATCTGCAACATTATTCAAAATTTGACTTGCACCCATGTTGAATATATTCCGCTATTGAGATTTCAGAGCACGTACGGGCGTGATTGGCCTGTATGAAGTTGTAAAACGTACAGTCAGATGATTAAGTAAAAGTACGCGTTGAATAAGAGCAGACCTAAAAGTACACGGTGATTAAACAAAACTATGTACTTCATACTTAGTGCGCACACGTACTTATACAGGAGACACTTAAGTAAATTGTCCTAGAAATTACGCTAATTACGTCCTATCTAACTATCGGTCGAGTGCGGCCAGCGAAGAATAAATAATGATTCCGTGAGAAAACGACCCATTGCACCGGCCATTTCGTTGGTCGTGCAATCAGCCGTCCGCGCTGCCTGCGGTAGCTGGGCGAGGCCAGCATCCTGCAGTCGGTCCCCGTCCACGCTGCATACACCCAATGAGGTAGGCCGCTTAATTTGATACCGTCCCCATGCGCTAGTGCCGATGCTCAAAATTTTTCTCTCATGCACGCAGCTGTTCCCCTCTCACAAATGCAAATTACTCCCCCGATCTAGCACAATTTTCGCGTCTCATGAACGTTGCTTTTATAGTCATTACTCGCGGACAGACCAACCCTGACCCTTACATTATTCCTTAATTGCCCACAAGCGCCATTTATCCTAAACCTTCTAACGCCGTTCCCTACTCTTGCGCCACTTCGTGCAATTATGTAGTCTTCCCTGTCCGCACCCCTATCGGGTTGAATAAAATTCGTATGTCGTGCCCGCTCAATCCCGCACCGGACCTTTCGCCTGTCACGAACCTACCATTTCTTTGCCTGGGCACAGACCAGACCCTCTTCCGCACATTATTGCTTATTGAACAACACTGATGTCAAGCTGAAAGCGATACCTTTGGAGAATTGGACAGTCTGGTTACTTAGGCTTAATTATAGTAGGAGTTGAA
This sequence comes from Phoronis australis, assembly GCA_002633005.1. NCBI lineage: Eukaryota > Metazoa > Phoronida > Phoronidae > Phoronis > Phoronis australis. The sequence goes on from NMRA01000327.1 coordinate 389,276, forward strand.
ATTCATTGTTTTAATGGCATAAAACTAAAGTCGTGTCAAAATGCTTCACATTAATAACGAAAACGAACTGTTACAAGAACTTTTTTCTTTTACTCACTTCACATTGAACCCACTTCAAATTATATCTGTTAGCATCAAATCCTTTTTGAAAACAACTAAGAACTAACTTATAGAACTCTCTCAAATTCAAAAGGCGGTGCATAAGCGAGAAGTGTAGCGCAATACTCTTAAGTCTCAACGCGCATAAAGTTCAGCCTGTTTAAACTTTTCAACCAAGTTTTGTTCGTCACATAAAAAGTTGAATATCTTATTTGGGGCCCGGCCCTCCCCGTTGATTGACACCTTCTTGGCGCAGCCTCCCCTGGATCGGTCGCTGTGTAATCTATCCCCCCCAATTAGCAGTCGCAACCTTTCCGCCGGCTAAGAATCGTCTAATTGACACTTGACTCAGAATATCACTCCTCCGTGGTTTTATCCTTCGATAGCCCAACCACGTTACGCAGCAGCCCAAGTTCTGGAGACTGCCCCCAAATTGGAGAATTTTTACCGTAATGCCTATGCCATTAAAAATAAGGCCAAACAAAAATTATCCAAAACCTCATTTGAAAATTTTGACAAGAAGCTAAACACATAAGACAGCTACCAAAAATGAACAAGAATGAAATACAAGTCCTGTGTGAAGTTTTATTTCTGTCATGAATGACATGACGAGAGCACCTTTTAAAACAAGACACCAGCCAACAACAGAACAGTCTCAGATACCTTAACAAGTACCATTAACACTTAGCACTAAACTCATGTCTGACGTGGTAAACAAGTCAGTACACACATACTGTATATTGTATTAGTTCAAAGCAAGTCGACCCAGCCAAATGACACAAAAACAACACCTTATTGTTAAGACAAGGGTTAATGACTAAGGGAGAGAATTACATCTAAGAACACCATGAAAAACAGCTGACATATACCAAACTAGATGAGGCTGAAATAAATACTAGTATTCTAACTAAATGAAGTAAGGAACACAACAGATTGTTACCATGGGAGACAACTTCTACTAAATCAGCTGAATTCAGAAAAACAAAGCAAAGAGGTGAATATTTGTGCCCCTTCACATACTTCAGCAGTCCCAATAGTCCCAAAGTCAAAATGAGTGTCACTCTAAAACAATAAACTGTGTATGCCCAGACAAACAGGATATAAAAGTACTACTGGCGACTTGCTATTGAAACACAAACATTGCACTTGATGGTGGTAAAAGTACTAGCTGACTAATCATTAAACCATTTTAAATTCACGTTCTATAGCCATTATTTAGGAGATATGTTTCAACCTTTTCTTTCCCCGTGGCAGAGATAGAGTTGATATGGAGGCAAGTTTACAAGCATACTCAAATTACCCACCTCTTAGTTAGTCCCCTTGTTTTGCACTAGGTGGCGCACAAGACTTTAAATACATTCTACAACAACTAAAATTAGAGTGCAACATTATAACTATTTATGACTTTCGGTAAGTAACTGCAAACTATATCTAGAAGTCAGTGACAATAATCACAATACAGGAATGTGAATACCGTAATTACCTTACTTCCAAAGATTTCATTGCAGACTTACATCTTCAATAGACTTTTTATAGCTCACCTGTGTTCGTTAATCACCTTACCTCTGGCATTGAATAGCACACAGGTACTCAATTCAGCAAATGTAGATTACTGTATACGGTGATGGATATCATTATTCATCCAAGTGAATTTAAATAGATGCAAAAATATAAATCAAGACTACTGGATTTACTATGAAATAAATTTCCTGAGGTTGCAGAGCCGCCTGGCTTCTTCTACTGGGGACCGACTGGTTTCGTAGAAAATTTTGTCGCCCTCTGCCAGTGTTCATAGACAATAAGTGCAAAACTCTGGACCATGAGCCAGACATTTTAAATCTGAAATCTCTGTGCCTATTCAGAGAGAGGTTCTGGGCTGTCTTGGTTAAAGCCATGAAAATTCTCTCTGAATAGACACGGACGTTTCAGGTTTAAAATGTGCGACTCATGGCCCAGGGTTTCACAGTTGTTGTATCTGAACATTGGCTGTAGGTGACGAAATTTTCAAGGAGCCAGTCAGTCATCAGTCCCAAAAGGAGCCAGGTGGCTTAGCAGCGGTGGGAAATATGATAAAAATCAAGAAAAAATATAGTGTTGAGCTGCAATTCATACAAAATGACTCGAAAAAGACGAGAGCAGAAAATTTAGAGATGTGTATGTATTAGTTAGCCTAATAAAACTTCTTGGCCTGTGCTTCTTGTCTGCTCCTGAAACAAATGTAATCAGCTGATAGAGTTCACTTCAAGTCATGATAAAGACAAAAAGATTTTTCAATAGATGTATCAATATTTGTTCTCAAACAGAACATGTTTAACAACATTGTACAGCAGTGATATACACCCAGTCTCAAATGGTTAATTTTTTCAAATTCTTCTCCACCGTAATCCAATTCATCAGCTGCACATGCTGATATCATTAAGAACACATAAAACAAATTTCAATTATCGATTGAAGAACTTGGTAGATATCAAGGTAGACACAATGATAATTAGTCACAGTAGTCATAGCCGTCTGAAAATCGACACCAGTCGTGATTTTCCCAATAGGAACACATTTGCCAAATTCCATGAAGAAATGTCAAAGAACCTGGAAGATAATGATGAAGATGCAAACAAAACTAAAATCTCCACAAGGGGGCACTGCAGCAGAACAGCCAAAAATTACTATCGGCATATTCTCCTAAACAGGTACACACATGAAAACTTTAATGATGATTCTTGAAGCGGTTTTCACACAGAGATGATAAGGATGCAGACGGCAAAAACAAACAAAAATAGTCACTAGGGGGCACAAAAAGTTGAATCTATCTGAAGCAAGAAAGGTACCATACTTTTCTTCGTAGAAGCTAATACGCCAAATTTCATTAAGACCTGTCATGGAACTAGGTAGAAATTGAGGCCTATGAAAAGAAAACCTAAAGTGCCACTAGGGGACATCACAGTAGTCAGATTCGTCCCGATTTCAATGCAAGCTGTATTCTCCTCAACGGGAACATCTAAAACAAATTTCATGAAAACTCCATCTCAAAGAAGTTTTAAATATTAAGGCAGACACAAAAATGCCACTAGGGGAGCTACTGTAGTCGAACGAATCTAAAAATCAATGCCAGTCATGCTCTCCTCAACAAGAGCACTGCATCTGCCAAATTTCATAATGATCCTGTGAATGGTTTGGTGGATGGAGAGGCAGACACATAAAACAGACTCAGAAATATTGAAAGTGGCCACTGGCAGGGGGAGTAAAATACAGCAAATATATTTGATGTTGGGATAGTGTCGTAATCAGCAGAAATCTATTTACCAAATTTCCTAAAAACCTTCAATGGCATTTGGTAGATACATAATATAAAAAATAATAGAAGGCGGTCTGGTACATGTTATGCAAGATATGCTCAGGCCTCTGGTGTGGGCCCATTGTACTTCTCACTTAAAACCCATTTTATGGTTTATTAATACATAGATACACAGGCACTAAACTGCTTATCAGCAACCAATGTTGTCATCCATTGTCAGCTCCACAGGATCACATCTGCCAACTTTCACAAAGATTATGCAAGACGACAACAATGGACAACAGATGCACAGAAAGAGACGATGGAAATATACTCATCCACATGATTGTATATTCAGATGCATAAACAGCACAATTTTGTAGAACTCTACAAAATCTCAAATTACGGAGGATAAAAAAACGTCTTCCGTAGTAAAAGAAACTAGATTGTAAGACAGACAAAACTCGACTCAACCTGTTCCCAACTAGGATAAGGAATAATTACCACATTAGAGATGAATTGACAATTCAACAAGACTTAAGGCCATGCTGTGACATGCCGTGACAAGTTACTATTTAGATCCTGATCAACTGTTGGTTCTTCAAAAGCCCAGAAATCTAAATGAATGTTATCTCAGTAAGGAACAGGGCAGTCAAGACCAGAATCACCACAGGAAGTCCACTTAACCAAAAGGTCCGTTTTCGTCAGAGAGTGGGTTGTAGCTGCTTCAATTAAGCTAGCAGGTGAAAGAATATAGTCAATGTGAATAACATTTTGTCAGTTCAAGTGAAGTTTAAGCACATTGATAGGCAAAAGTACTAGTTTCATGAATGATCTGCTAAAAGCTGTACTCACTTAAATATCATATATCCTATAAGAAGAATAGTCTGTACAGCCAGGAAAACAATGAAATACATTGTACTCAAACAGTTCTGTTTGGGTATAGATGGACATGGTGGAGCTGCTACGGGCTGAAATAGAGGTATAGCACATATATAATAACACAATATACACGACAACGTGAGAATACAGACTGATATATCTGGGTTAGTTTAGACATACTGATGTCTTACACGGTCATACCATACGCCATCAACAATTAATTAGAATTGGTCAAATACAAGAGGTTGGTGTAGTTACATACAGTGCTGGTCAAAGATAAGAGAAGTGTAGTTACATACTGTTACAACAGCTGATCACTAACTGGGAGACACTGCATCATGACAACAGCTCAGAAGGTCTGCTAAGTAACTGCTTATTACAATTAGTCCATAAAAACACTTGAAACTGAAATTAGTTGATATTGACATATTCCAAGGAGTTATTTGGTAAAATCTTGGTACGAACCAACTGTTTACACAATATAACATTAGTTGGGACAACTCCTTATACAATATTGTTAAGCGTAATAGAGGTTAGCAAACATGGCTTATAAGATTCAGTTGAGTGTCATCCAAAGATTACCAAGTAGTAAGAATGTTACTACAAACAATGTAAGTACATTGCACACTTACGGCAGGTCTTTTTAAAAGCATAGTAACACTATCATCAAGGGTGTTGAGTTTGTCCCTGATTTCATGTGATAACAACCCTTCTTGCTTGCCATAGCCTGTCCCAGCACTGGCTTGGCTAGTGTGAATAGACTGAGTCACCTGTTGGACATCACCTAGCATAGTTCTACAACAGCAATGACAACACTTAATGCAAATGATCAACACATTCAAGTTAGAGGTAATGTCATTTAACACTTAGAGAAGTGAGTTGATTAGAGACCTCTGTTGTTGGTTTCATATACTAGAGAGAAATGGTAATGAATATTCTGGAGGACTTTTCAGAACTGTTACAGTTTCAGAATGAGTAAACTTCATAAGTACATTGGAGTATTTTGACAAAACTGTACAAAACTAGTAATTAAAATCCAACTCCATAAAAATAAATACTAATTTCTGAAAGTGGGTATTGCATAGTAATTAATTTTGTACTTCAAACCAATCTGCCATAGATAAGGCAAAGTTCATATCAAGTACCTGGTAATAACACATACAGGTATTCCCCACAGGGAATAATGACTGGCGGAAAAATCTGATAGGCATGCTATGGTATTGAGCACAAGGACAGTGGATTATTTTCATTTTTGTTTTGTGAGTTTTGTAATGGTCATTGCTCAGATAAATAGATTATAGTAAACTCCTCGTGGGATTTGAAGAAACTATCAAGAGGGCATTAGTCCTGAAGGTTATGACCCTGACAAATACCACTTGAGGACAGCCTGCTCCCTCTCCGTGCTCCGCGTACTTATACAATATCACAGTTCCCTTTGTCTGAATCCAACCAACATTAATTTTTGAGATATGACGTTTCAAAATTAACCAAATTCCTAGATTTTTTCTAGCGTTACTCACAACATGAAGCTGACAATGGTCAGAAACTTTTGTCCCCAAAGATTTCATAATATTCTTTGTTATGCCAAGATGAATTCATTCCATGCTAGGAGCTAAATGGGTCACGGAAAGTGATGAAAACTCTCATAGATTGTGAATTGGAGAAGTCTTATTCACTCACTCAACAGAAGTGGTCATTACTAAGGTTCACGCATCTTTTGATGCCTACCTTCTATTTCATTTTGGGTCACACAACAACCCACCTGTAAAGCAACTAATTCCCTTGGTTTAGGTGCATCTCTGGGATAGAAATAGAATTACTTGGGTCTCTGAACATAATCCAGTGTCAGCACAATGCATCCACCCTAAGTGCACTTAAAGTTCATGACATACTTGATATCATTAATTAGCCTGTTGACCTGTGCCTGAGAGTTAATAAGCTGGTCTACTTCGTGTCTCTTGATGCTGTCCACAGATGGCGGCACCTGGCCCTGTAATGATCACACACGACAATCAGGACTTTCAAATGGTTTGAAACTCTCTCATGTGTTGGAATTCAATCTAATCTCAATGGTACTTTGCAGTCTGAGTTTCCAAAACCAGCAGAATTATCAGACATTACTACAATTTTCTAAGTTATGAAAGAGCAGGGATATTCCTGGACTGTGCCTTTGCGCCATTAGTGCATAAAAAAATAAAAAGCAGCACGTACATTGCTGCATTGCACCCCATGGGTGCATCTTTTACAAGACAACACTCTTACAGAAATGCAATATTCTAGTCAACTTACAGCCAGTCGGGTAAAAATGACTCTGTTCTTGTATTGATAGCCCTCAGGAGTTTCTGTTTCATATGTTACCACTTTAATTACACTAAGTCTCCTGGCCATAACTTTTTGAAAAAAGGCACACTTTTAATCATCAGGTGCACCCAAAGGGCCCAGGTTCAAACCTGGTCAGGGATATCTCTGAAAGAGTTGACCTTACATGTTAGATTAACTGGACAGTGTTTTCTGGTTCAACAAAACTCTTAATTGCACAGTGAAGGTCTCTGGACTGAAGACTCACTGTAGCTTGTTGCTGGCCTGTTGCTGGACTCAACAAACCAATCTGTGATAGCATACGCTCCTGACGACCTACGACTTCATCTAGTTTCTGATGAAGCTCTCTGACTGTACCATGAATGCTCTGTTGACCATCAAAGATCTGTTTCAGCTCCCTCAGACCTTGCTCTTCAAACTATGTAACAAGATTAAAATTTACAAGTTGGACATTATTCAAGATACTTCACACACAATGTCAATAAGAGAGCAGTCATAAAATTTACATTAAATTTTACTTAAAACAGCAAATATCCATAGTTCCTCATACACAAAATATGAAATATGAATATTAACACTGGAGGAACACCAGGGGTCATATTTCAAATACCAGGGGTCATAGCTCAAATAGCCAAGCTTTACAATAAAACTGCTCATATTCATGACAACAGTGTCAATGCTATACATAAAACACATGACAAACTACATGAACTGACAAAATTAGCATAAATGGGACTGTATAAGAATTATGTATTAAATAGTATTGACTTCATAACCACATTATGTTCCTAGACGTCTGGTGGTAAAATTTTCACGTTACCCAGTCATTTTACACAAAAGGCCATGGCAAGTTTTTGATACTAGGCACACACTCATCACAGTGCATTTCCGAAAGTATTCCAGAGAAAGGTAAAAATAGTCCACTTTACCATCGAAAGTCCCGGGGCTTACTATCAGAGATTCCTACAAGCACTGAAATTGGGCAATAGACCCCAAACTTGCAAAATAATTTAACCAGACCAGTGTTAAGTAGGCTTACCCATGAATCAACATCTTCCTCATCAACCTGTTTCACTTTATCTGGATGTTCCTTCTTAAACCTGAAATAACCCAAACAACCAGATAAGTGATCGTATTACCAGTTTGGGTACTGCAAGTTCATAACAAGGGCAATGCAGAACCATGATGTGCACCCACAGTGTGCATCGCATGTAGTGCAGATACACGAGATGATCATTATTTTAATATTAGCACAGCAAAGAAATGCTGGAAAGCTTAATAACAGCCTCTGGGAGGAGCAAAGCAAGTCAGAAGTACTCTCATCATTAGTAATACACCTGCCACCTGTCATCATTATTCTTCATAAAGTTTTGAAGATAGGTAAGCAAATGACAAAGGACACAAAAACAATAAAAAGACCACTGGGGTCTGGTTGAATTTATCTGATACAAGGCTGGTGCTGCTGTCTATATGTTGGCAACTTATTTTCAAACACATCTATCAAGGAACTCCATAGCTATCAAGGCAAATACAAAGAAAACAAAAATGTCACTAGATGGCTCCTCATTCGTTGGATGTCTTAAGATCCACCTCAGTTGTATTCTCCTCAACAGAAACACATGCAAAATTTTGTAAATATTTATCAAGGAACTTGTATTAAGCCACAAGCAAAAAACAAAAATACCACAAGAGGGTGACACAGCAGTCAGATCCAAACAAAAACTCTCATCAGCCATGTACTTCACAGTAGGAATATATGTACCAATTTTCATAATAATCCTTAGTATGACTCGGCTGATTGCGAGGCAGACGTCGGTAACCAGACTAAAAATGATACCAACAGCCGCGACTGTACCGCAAATGGTACGCTAGTAGGGGTGTTTATTAGTATCAAAAAATAGGAAGTGCCCCATCTAAAATCAACATAAGTCACGGTCCTCTCATCAACGCACCTGCAAAGATTTTAAAATTACACCTGAGCAATTTGACAGATAAAGACTGAGGTAGATGTCAAAAACGGATCCATAAAATGCCCACTATGTGGCACAAAAGTACATCGAAAACACCAGAAAATTTTTCAGCTCAAAAGGAACACATCCAACAAATTTCACAAAGACCCTAGAATGGGTTAAAGAGATGCACTTGGAAACGCAAAAACGTAATTGCCACTAGGGGGAGCCAAAGCAATTGAACCCATCTGAGAATCAATGTCAGTCATGGCCTTTTCATATGATTAACATCAGATTCTGTCAATTTTCACAATGACCTTTGTAGCAGTCTGGAGGACAGAGAGGTGGGACATCAAAAACAGACTGAAAAATTTTAAAATGCCGACTATGAGGTGCAGAATACATCAAATTCGTCTGAAAATGGGAAGGCATTGTTGCCTCTTTACTAGAAACCAATTTGGTAAATTTCATGAATATCCATCACTTCGTTGAAAAAACGACTGGACTTTTTGTTTGACAACTTAATACAGACTTACTCGTAGTATCGAAACAATCTCCTCTATTTTGACAGTATGAGCGAGTCTGTATTAATCTGTCAAACAAAAAGTACAGTTGTGTTTTCAATGAAGTTTATGTAAACAAAGGGCTGCTACCAAACTACACTGAATATCCAGCAGTAGTCAAATCGGTCAAAAATGCATCAAAATCTATTGTCAGGAACACATCTGGATCCTGCAGTGGGTTTAGGAGCTACAGCTGTGGACGCTGCACGCTCAAACAGAGATGACAGCAGTATGCACCCACATACTATTACATATATGGAAGTGCATAAAATTGCCACTAGAGGGAATACAAATTCATTCCAAAATAGGAATGGGGTAATGGTCTCTTCAATAGAAACCTATTTGCTTCAAGAAAATCCATCTCCATTCACTGCCATGTTCCTAGAAATATACCAGATTAAGAAAGTTTCTGCAAGAAGTTTAGGAGATGCAGCTGTGGATGGGAAAAAACTATTGCCAGTAAGAGTACCACAGATGTCAGAGCCGTCCAAAAATTAACATCAGCTCTGGTCTTCCAGTGGGAACACATAAGAAAATTCAATATGATCGTCACAGAGGATGCATAAAAATAAAATCAACCTTTTACTGTGTATTTATTTTTAATGAAACACACAACGCCATATTGAAAACATTGTTTTGGTTCATTTATTGTGTGGATCCCTTAGTTTTGGTTCTTTGTTACAATAGCTTGTGCTCCTAATTCATGCTTTGTGAAACTTAAAATTAACGAAGCATGAATATAAATGGTACAATTGCAGGCATGACCACAACTCAAATATTGTATTGGGATACAACATAGTAGATACTCTATCAAATTCGATACTTTTTGCAATCTGATAGCTATACACACAGTGAAATAATTTCATGGAAAACTACTCGAGATATTTAATCAACAATGGAAATAAATTGAAGCACTAAACTAAGAAAAATGAGAATGTAATTATAAAACAGGTAACATAGACCTCAGGGCATGAATGGTATTATTAAATGGTGGTTTTATTGATTGAAGCACTGGTGATCTACCCCGAGACAGGCGCATATTAGATAACTTAACAATGCTACATAAAGGGGAATTACATAGCATGCTGGTCAATACTTCTATTGCCTGACATTGCGTTAATATATCATGGACTCACTCTTCCTTAGCCTTGTCCAGCTTGCCTTGGTATTCTTCAAATTCCCCTTCATACTTTTTCCTCTGTTCTTCAGAAATAGCTTGTTCAACCTACACAACACGCTCACACTTAATACACACAATGTTACATAAGTCAACATCGCAAGAATAAGAACAGTCACCATTTTGCAAATGACAAATAGTGCCAAATGGATTTCCTCAAGATCGGAAAAAGTCAATAATACAAAATGTTGAACTAACGATTTCCGTGTAACACATCCCCAAGCAAAAAATTGTCAAATTACTCGATAGTGGATAAAAAATATTTTAGCTTCAAATGAAGGTGATAAATGCTGAAGACTTTCTTTAAACATGGTTTCCATCAAGCTGTTACTCTCACATCAAACACCCAGACATAACGAAATGTATTAACACTGCTTCCCAGTTATTCCTCCCACTAAAATCATACCTTTTGATCTTGTTCTTCTCTTAAAGACGTAGTTAAAAATGACAAGGCGTCATGATCATCTGCTAAGCCACCAGTGGCAGCACTGAGCCCAAAGTATCCTGATGCAGGGAGCTGAACATTCTCTGCTCGAAGACATAGTTCATAGTTGTCAACATTATTGGTTACCCCATTATTGATCCACACCTACAATGTAAAGAATATCTCCTTATGAGGACAGCTTTATCTTGTAAATATCACTTTCCTCAATAGTGATGGAAAGTATGACATCACCAAACTGGGGAAGTCTAGAAGATTCCGCCATTTTGGTTTGTAACCCTTGCCATTACTTTGGGTCAAAAGTTGTAAATAGAAAAGCACCAGCTGAGTTCAGTACTTAGTAAAGTAAACACGTGGTTAACGTGCTAATCAGTGAGGCTTGTTCAAAGATGATTTGGCATGAGCCTTACATTTCAACAGCTATTTTTGTTCAACTTTGTATGAACAAAGTGTAAGAGACTAAGTGATCAAACTATTGTTTATCACCAGTCCTTATTTGATACAAAAATCCTAAACTCCAACACTATATATTTAGTACTCTAAGATTACTGTACAACTACAGATATTCAAAACTGCACAAGTTAACTGACGGCAGTCATAGTACAAAGACAATGCTGGTGGTCAAATACACTTTTAATTGAACCTACTGTCAATGAATGTATATGATGTCAATAATTAAACCGTGTGCATTTTCATTCAAATACACCCAGATTACAACCCATCACCTGCACTATATGGCCTGGGGACTTTTAATTTTCCTTTCGTGTTATGAGAGCAACATTTTTCAGCAAGAACTGCACAGACAGTCAATGCAAACAACACCCTATTTGTGTACATATGCCTTTAGTCACAACAACTACAGTGAGTATCCACCTGGAGTATTTAAAAGTCAAAATCATATCACTGACTGGTAATACAGAACAGAAGTAAAATAACTAACAATTAAATATTAAGAAAATATGGATGAAAATTAATATATCTACTTGTAATAAACATAAACAGTACGATGGTAACATGTTCATAATTTATGATCTATCATGATTGAGTAAAATGAACCATACTATCATTTTTGGAATGATTTGAAGAATTGTACACTTACCATCAATGTCAACTACATAAATCTTCAACTACTTTTTCAGTCACTGCCATTAAAAAAATTATCAACTTAAAGTTATTATAAGTAAAGAAATACAGCGACTATTTAGATTTAAATAAATCATCAAACATCACCTCATCAATGTTAAACATTAGGTTGCAGGTTAAACAGCAATGTATAAATTAAGACAATAGTTGGATATAACGTGCCCACATTTTGAGAACCAGTTGATGCCTGTTACTCAGTGCAGAAAACTGGTTCTCAAAATGCTGGTTTGTTACATCATGCTATTAAAAATAATTATTACAAGCAAAAACCTTTTGGAGAGCATGTTCAATTTTACTCTTAAGTCCCAGCCAGATTAATAGTATTACTTTACTTACACTGAGTGCCTGTTTGTAATATTCCACCTTGACACGAACAGGGTAGGGTTTGTTACGGAAGTCCCGTAGACATCCACCCAGTTGTTGACTGGCACCGTCACTTTGTAAAAGGCAGACACACAACAGAGCATTAGAGAAAGTTCACACTCACACACATGCACACACACACACAAATTGGAAGACCAAATGATAACCATACTAACACAAGGTGTGTTGTTGAGACCTAGTGGCATTCAAAATGAACAAAGCACAACTACAGAACACCTGTAACAGTGAAATGTGAAGACATTTCAGTATCAAACAAACTGATTTGTTTACAAAAGTTCAAGTATTTTTTTTTAATCTGGAGGCACTTTATTCACAGATAGGAGATGGAAACAGATCTGTTCTTGGCAATAACACATACAATTTATGAGTAAAAACTTAATGAAGGTAATACAACAAACAAAATTGATAATGAGTATAAGCAAATCTTATTAAAAGGTACGCGAAATTTGAAATGATACTGCAAATACTACAGTTACCATGGTAATGAGAGAACATAGAGTGCAATCAAACTGCACTCTAACTATACATTGTTGGACCCATAAGCAAAGTAGAGCTCACCTGTAGTGATCATATGACATGGCACCATCGTTAACCATGGCCATTATGTAGGGGTTGTTGTGCTGCCCATCATTATCAAATGAGTCAAAGAATAAGCCAAGTCCCTTCCACTTGTCAGTTCCACCGAACACTGGCCCATCTATACCCTTCTCTTCCGTGAACCACACCGCCTTGTTAAAGCACAGAAATATGTATTACACCAGTGCCACTAGCCACTTATGGAAACTTGTCAGAAATGGAAGCTATTTCAACTTATTCTAAGCCACATACAGACAGCACAAGTTAGAATATTTTGATGACTCAACAATGAGCGACAACATCAAGTGGTAAAAATACTGAAGGTTAAACTTCAACTTTAATTTACAGAGTAATAAGAATTAATTTTGTAGCTGATAAACGTTTTCCGATATGCAAAAATTGGTTGAATACACGACACTTGTCATTACTAATAATCTTTAATCGGTTCCATTTGAATCCTCGGAACAAAGTTCAACACTCAAAAAAAAAAACGTTGGTAAAGCAACTGACCAAGCAAATGTTTGCAGATAAATTATCTCTCAACTCTGACTGAAGTCAATACTGATCAGATACTTAGTTTTTACTGGTGTGAAACTAAGTAAAGAATGGAACTATCCAGAGGCATGGTTCTCAGTTCCTTAACAAACTGCACTCACCAGTCCATCAGCACCGATACGCCCTCTACCGGTGACCCTGAAAGTTACTTGGATTTCCCACTCCGAGAATGAAGTCTTCTGTTTGTTCCATACCCAGCCTGACAAAAACAACAAAACATGAACATTTCTAACAACCTACACAAGCCACATACTAGTGTCCAATCACAAAGAATGAATATGATCGACTTTCATATAAGAACACTGAAATCAAAGACAGCTACAAATCAGCATCAACCCTGAAAAGCATTATTTCAGTTAGACTGCTCTATTTCGTTACTATGACAATTAAAGGTTCCTCATTACACATGCACACAGTAAAGTTGATTCATTATTTCAGTATTATTCATTGTACCTAAACTAAAAGCAATCACTTGCAGTTAAAGTTTGCAGAGAATCATTGAAAATCAGTTTGTTAAATCACTTTTAACATCACTTAGTACATTAAATTGTTTTATTTTAGTGAAAACTAACACCATTTGGTCGCATTTGAAAGTGAATTAACAAACTAACATAATGTTACACTACATAACTGGGAGATCTGAACATTTTATCTCTATGTATATCTGATAACACAATTCAGATGATTAATTGGGGGACAGCTTACAAACAAACAACATGCTAGTTTATCCAAACATTTTGCAAATTTTATTCCAGAGAGGAATCGAAACATGAAAGACTAATTTTTATAACGATCAAATAGGTTGTTTTGATTTATATGTCTTAAGTTGATAGAGCTTCTCCGCGTCACTAAAATCACATTTTGGGCAAATTGTAAGGGTGAAATAAAAAAACAATACAGTCTGCTTCAATCACCATTTGAAACGAAAACAACCGCTCGGAATTACATGTGCAGGGACAGCGGGTAATTTTCAACACAATTGCTTTTTAAGGATACCTCAAACCTTAGTCATAAAAATTGGCCGTTTTCATAATTATTTCACATATGTCTAGCAAAATAAATTACATTCATTCCCGGGGAACTTCAAATACCAAATATATACCGCGTAGTGAGAAAAAAGATTTAGCAGAACTACCTTGGAATTGCACCGCCCTGTGGAAATTTGTTTACTACTTATCTGATTTCAAAGTTTATGGGGCTGTCACTCATATGAAATCTACCACCAGGCATAGAGTAGCTCTGTATGTATCCTCAGTCATTTCATTCACAAGGTCACCATAATATTGAGACGAGGTGTAACATATGATAGAAAGATGCCAGAATGAATACAAAATGTAGTTTTGATCTTGAAGGAGTTGTGCCTCTGCATACATATGACCATTGAGCAGGAATGCTCCGAGTCACCACACGCCTCAGTGACTTTGTGTTAACGAACACAACAAGTTGTGAAAAGAGATAAATCGTCACACAAATTCGTTAATTTGATAGGTAATTTGACACTTCGGGCTCACACTCACGACGTGTTTTAACCACTGACTCGATTTCTGTTGTCCATTTTGTACTTGGTTTCATATCAGTCTCTCACAGCGCATGGTGTGTATAACGATGAACTGTTGACCTACTTTTAAGACTACCTCGCCTTGGCAGGAGATGGTCTCAAATATAAAACGTTTTAGTGATAATTAAAGTTAACTGAGACCTGCAAATTCAGTTGACATTGCCAGTGAATGTTGAAGTAGCGAAGACGGTTGACTGAAAGCAAGTGTTCACCAAATAACTAACCTAAGAGATTGAGATTTTCACATCTCTCAGCTTTTTCTCAGGTTCGGCAAACCAACTTGTTAATTTGAACTTAGTTCAAGAACACTTTACAAACTTAATGTCACTGTCTACTTTCGCAGACAAAAATTTGATTTTTATAAAATTACTTTTGACCTATTAATATTAGACCCATAAAACTATTTATTTTTAAAATCATTGAGTAACGCAGAATCTTATTGCATGCATGAAAACAAAGCTCAGATGTTCGTGATTACGTGATTGCATTTTTTTCTTAAAAATCACATTTTTTTCACCTAGCTAGCTTTATTTTCCATGAACTTAAATTTTTCGCTTGAAACTTGCAAATTCTGTTTCTTTGTTCTATTAGGCACAAAACGGTGTCTGGGATTTCCTTTTTAAAAGGCCTCTTAGCCTGAGAGATCTGCTGTTAAACATCAAGATGTCAACATTTGTGAAAAAACGGAAATCTTGATTTCTGACATCGAAATTCTCGGGCTCAAAAGCCTTAAAAGGAGATATGAGACACTGTTTGGTAGGTGAGCAAAAAATTAATTTGTGGAAAATATGAGGATAATTGTGATTTTATACAAAAATGTAGTCATGTACTAATGACCCTCTGTACATTGTTTTCATACACAAAATAAAATTCTTTGATTCCCAAGGATTTTAAAAATATATAATATTAGGGTTTACTAGTAATAGTTGGAAAGTTAGTTAAAAAATCTTTGTAATGATGGTACACAATGACCTTAAAATTTTATTCATAAATCCCATAAACGCTGCTAGGATTTTCAATAAAAAGGCCCAGTTTTTGCATAATGTAACAAAGACGAATATGACTGCTATTTTTACAAGAATACCTTACGTTATGCGCGTTGATTTGTCATAGAAACCAAACTAAAAGACTAATCAATAATTCCTTACAGCGTTTTTGAGATAACTGGTAAAGCCTTCATTCAAAAAAGGTTTTTATTAAAATCGACCGAGAGGTTATTTTTCTATGAATGTGCCATAATCTTAAGGCACCAATTATTATCATTTTGAATATAATTTTATAATTCATTTTAAGGTTTAATATTTATGAAACAAGGGTTTGATGCACTCAATTGGCTCATCCAGAGGATACTTGTAACATATCATGAAGGTTATCCACAACATAAATGCCATTTACAATTAACAAATAATTAACGAGGTCAAACTAATATTAATTAGACCTATCTAAGAGTCACAACAGCCTAGTACATACCACATACTAATTATGTTTCCTTCAGAAACACTACAACACTAGCAGCAACTATCCGGTATACTCTTCTAAAGAAGATGAAGGTACCACAAACAAGATGAATGTACCACAACTGATCACAACTAAGTCTCAAAAATGAAACCAGGACACAGCGCATCAGCTTCGTCACTTAAACAGCAACCACCTGTATCCAAAACACTCCAAGTTTCGGACAGATCCAGCTGAACAAACTTAGAACTGGACTTTTTCATGCAACTTTCGAAGTGCCACAACTTTCAAAACAAGACACTATAATGTACTAGAAGGACAGCTATTGTCTCTTAAATGCTTATGAGACATATGAACTCATGCAGACTTTTGGCAATAAATATCCAATTTTTGATATTTGAAACAATAAGTAGATGCATGACAATGCTGGTTTTTCAATCTATAGATCACACTCATAATCATTAGCAGAAAATATAACTCAGGCTAAAATAGTACATATGCTTATATTACAACCTGTCACTAAACGTTATTACCAGTATATTGAACATTTATAGATTGTTATCTCAGTCTACATATAAAGTTTTTGCCTTCTTCCGTAGACTACACAGCTTGAGTAAATATAGTTGTATAGTACAACTTCCAGCCTCGAATTCAAATAAACTATTATAAAATATTAAGGTCAAATGGTTCGAACATCAGAAACATCTAGGATTATTGAGAAATTAAAAAAAGAGGTTGAAAGAAGTATGGTAATAATTCAACGCATACATACCTCTCTTATTTTTCAGAGAAGGATTTATTCTGATGGACTCCGCACTGGCGATGGCATCTACAATTAAAAAATTCTTAAAAATTTAAATGTAATTTTCAACATCTCCATACGGCAGACATTACCAATAACTGCAGATTAGGAACCCATAATAAAAAAACACATGTAAACTTAATTTCCACCTGATTAAAAGTATGAGTTTTCCCTCTCAGCAGTCTCTTTCTTTCCAGCAGAGAAATACTGGGCTCAATAGGCTAATTAATACGATCCACGCAGGGGAAACAGCTGGCCAGTCGAGTTCACCACATGCGGATACAAACGTTGCTGAAGCCGGGATGAATCGTGTTTAAACGCTCTTTAGCATAAATTCGCAGGGTCTGAGCAAAAATGAAAATGTTTTGATCACGATAAATGTGTGAAGAAATTTGGTGGCATCATCGCAACGATAACAACAAATCGGTGTACGCCACATCATCAACAAATATCAGACGATTCAAGTTGAACGAACCTCCACCATGCTCCCAGAATGGAATCAGTCCATCTCTTTGGATTAAATGTGGTCCCTTGAAGCTATATTTATATTCAAACTTCCTTTTTGGGCCAAGAGCCGAATTTAAACCAAGAATAGACACAAAAACAAGAGAGATCCACAGCCGTCTGGAAGACATGATGCGGAAGCGGAAATAAGGGACGATTTGTGTTTCTAAAGAAGGAGAGTAAAAACGCGCCAAATTTTGCAGTAACATCTCGGTCTGTGCTGAGTGAAAGCGTGAAAAATGTCTACTAAAATCAAAAATCGTGTAGTTTCTGCGTTCAAAATGCATGGCCTCACGCTGAAAAGGTAAGGATTTAGAATTCCTTAGTGTAATAGCACGTTACGCCATAACTTACTTCGTAACTTACCCGAGTCGTCCGACCAGACTCAGCTGACACTGTCAGTGACACTGACAATCAGCTGAAGTGACCTCTGTTCTGTTCTGTTGCGTTCAACAGTTCATCATTTATTTTGGAGTAAATCTAAGAATTTACAATTTTTATTGTGAATGAACTTTATCAGTAATTACTGTTGTGTTTACCTTTGGCATTTTGTCTTGGTTTTCTGAGAGTACTTTTGGACAGATTTTCACCTGTGGCTGTCGAATAAAATGCATGCAATTTCGTCACCAGTACTTTCAGACACTTAGTATTTCAGACTTTTTCTTCTTAACTGAATCTAACAACTACACATTAGAAATAAACAGGTGTCTAAAATGTTTTGAATCTGGACGTAAATACTCCAAACTAGTGCAAAGTTGTGGTATATGTAGAGATCTGATCACCCGTTTGATATCATAGGCCGATAGGCGGATTTAGGGGGGCTGGCTGACCACCTCTGTCAAACACTAGCTGGATGGTCACCGCTTCCATACACAGGTGGCTGGCTAGCCACCCCTGTTGTGCGCAGCTGACTCTCTCTCTACCATCAGGGCCCTCAATCCCTCTATTTTTGGGCCAAATATCGGCCTCATGCCCCTTTAAAAAGTAGTGAAAAATCATGCGAAATTCCTCTCATGATGCCCAAAATTCCTGTCAAGTGATTCAAAAATTCCTGTTGAGGTTTGAATCACTTTATTTGCACACAACACTTTGAAAGATGACAAAATGTTAGTTTTGGTTACTTGAAGCCTATGAGCGCTTGCGACATAGTGGGGTTACTATTGATGAATGATGGCGATTGGGAGGTAGAATTTCCCCCTCACCCTCACCCCAGAATAGCCCACCTCGGAATTCACAGGTATCTTCCCCCGTGGAAGAACAAAGGCCCTGACCACATTCGTACACAACCCCCGTCATACGCAGCTAATTGGCTGGTTACCTCTGTCGTACACAGCTAGCTGGCTGGCCTACCCATTCAATTTCTGCAATATCAAAATTTCACTACATTGTATGTAATTACAGCACCATCGTATGATCATAAAGGAGGAGATTACTGTATTAAATGTGTGTTGGGCGTTCTTATTACAGTCTTAAAATAAACATCAAGATCATTTCTTAGTGTGTACTTAGACTGTAGAAAGACAGTTACTTAGTGTGGCGGAATCCCTCAGCATTTGGTTTATTGCACTTGACTTTTGATAACGTCATTCTTGATTTTCATTTTCTGGTCTGTCTTTGAAACACATGTGAACATTTTCTCTAAATTGTAGACTTTTCCATGTTTTGATTTATCAGTATTTTGATGTGCCAACATTAAACCAACTGATGTATAGTAGCCATGAATGATGTGAACTGTTTGAAGTGATATTCATATGGTGACCATGTGTGTATTTTCTAGTGATGCTTCCAAGTACTTGGTGGATGTCCTCAGCCAAGTCAATGAAGTCCAAAGAGAAGATGCTGTTGATAAGTTGTTGGAGGCGATTCAGAAGCAGTCATGTGAGTTGATAATGAAGTTTGCTTAATAATATATTATCGTAAATTTTGAAAAAACGTGCCCATCTTTGTATGTGGTGGGATAAGTGCCTGATTATCTTAAATGTCGACTCTTGTTATGTTATTATCACTTGCACAAAGTGCATGTCACATTTTCGCTACAAAACGGAGAAGAAAAAAAAAATAATCTGGGAAATCTTGGGTTTCGTATAAAAGTGTCATTTAGAGAGGCAGTAAGATTCAGATTTCAAAACATTTGAAACATGATCTGCTATAATTTGACGATTTCAGTGAAGTCAAGCCTCATCAGTCGAGCTGTGTGTGAAAGTGCTGTACAAGAATGTAATCAAGAAGACGAAGATGAAAGGTAGGCTCAACTGACGTCATGAAACCCTCTTATATACATGTGTAGTGAGAGTTATAGTTGCAGTGTTTTGCAGGTTGTTCAAGCGACAAAGTATGTTAAGTCATTTGTCTGAATGTATTCAGATATACACTCTGGCTGGTGTCACGAGTGATGTGTCATGCTGCTGACCTGTGTGATGTGTCACGCTGGTGACACTTGATGTGCCACACTGTGCCACACTGTCATATGTGATGTGTCATGCACGTGTGATGTGTCACGCTGGTGACCCTTGTGGTGTGCGTCGCTTGTGATACGTGTGGTATGTCATGTTGATGATGCTTGTGGTGTGTCACGCTGGTGACACATCTTGTGTGTCTCGCTGGTGACACTTATGGTGTGTTGCACTCGTGACATGTATAGTGTGTCACGCTGGTGACCCATATGATGTGTCACGCCAGTGACACGTGTGATGTGTCATGCTGGTGACACGTGTAATGTGTTATGCTGGTGACACGTGTGATGTGTCATGTCAACGCCTGCAGCAAGCTGTGACTGATCAGGACAGCTACTGAAGTGTGGAGTGTATTGTGTTTGAGTATAACTTATCAATGTCACTGAATAACTGACTGTAATGTAGATTTCTGTGTTCTATTCTCTATGAGAAAGACACAATTTGAAGCTACGTGATATCTCACGATGTGCAGCACTTTATAAAATTGATCGTGGAAAAATTGTATGGTGTTGAATTATGTGTCTTGGAGGGTAGAATTAACATTCTATTGAATCCTTTAAAAAGTATTATAAGAAAAGCTACGGTGCAAAAAGTGTACAACTTGGTTGAAGTCAAACCAACTTTTTATTATCCAAAATACATAATCAAGAAAACATTGAGACTGATGTGAAATAAAACAAACTGTTGTCAATAACTGATTCTCTTTGTCTTTCAGTGACGTTTTCTCTGTAATCGACGCTTTCACAGTTCCCAGATTTGTTTATAGCAATGATAGAAAAAAGTTCATTGCGTAAGTATCTTGCACTTTTATGGCTACTCAAGTACTTGCTTCTTATATCTACATACAAAATGAGCGCCTTGATCAAATCCTACTGAATCAGTAAATGATAAATATTCAAACGTTGACAAGTGAGTGTCCTGAGACACATTTTATGTGGTTCTGTTTTGATGATATTGATATTAATAGCATGAAATGGAAACCAATAATGATTTTCATATTTTATTGGCAGCCTTTGCTCGGGATGTTAACCACTTTCAAGAGTCCTGTTTGGTTGTAAAGTCAGTTTTATAGATTTTGTTTTGAGACTAGACGTTTCTTGTTGCATCAATGTAAATACTGTTTAATTTTAATTTTAGGGAAAGTGAAGTCAACTCTAACCCAGTGTGCCTTCATGGCAATGCCTTGTCAAAAGGAGACTTTTTCAGAAACAAGTACTCTGTATTGTTGCAAGTAAGAGTCACATTGCTTTACCCTGGCTTTTACAACTGAATAAAAGTGTGTAATGACTTGTGACATAGAAAAATGACGTTCATTTATATCACGAGTGTACCCATTATCAATTCCTTTATTATCAATCAAATTTGGCTTCATGATGACTTATTTAACATATGACTGCAGCTACGACAGGCTGCAGCCTTTAGGTTGAAGGGTGGACACATTGGTTTGCAGTTATTTATTTGAAGTGAGCTATCTTTTTTATGCAACTTTTTTATTCTTTCCTAAATTGATTCATGGTGGCGTCATATGTTAATTATTTCTTGCAATGACTTAACCCACTCCAGCTTACAGCGCAACCTGTACACTACGTCCACAACATTACAGCAATGGCTGTTCTAATGCTCCAGTCAATGCTGCGAAGGCTTGACTCTGGAAGTTTTGAGTCCCTTTGAACAACTGTCACACATGTTGACCGATTGGTTTCTGTTGATTTAGTTTTTAGTACAATAATCCTCTAAAAAGTTTCAAAGAAATTCAGTGTGTATAAGGTATATTGATCAACAATGCATTCAAAAATGGTAACAGTCCCAAAAAAGTAAGCAATTGTCATTCAAGTCAATTTTTTCAGAGAACTTCTCGTCACGATTTATTTACACCTAGTGCTGTTGGTGTCACAGACCAGGAGAAAAAGTTTGAGGTAATGTGTTTTAGTTTACTTAGCACTTTCTTACCAATGGGCAGCATATTATTGAGCTACTGATTAAAGCTTACGTACTCTCAGTTTGTGCACAATCTCTCCATTTCCATTTGCATGAGTGTGTATGTGATCTTCAGTGGCAGTTTTTTTTTAAAGTAGTGGACTTCGTTAAACTCGAAACAATTTTTTATAATAATTGTTGGCTTACCTGCTGGCACCTGGTGCTTGGTGCGGAATTAACACCTTTTCTTTCCTTTTCTGTTAGCTGAAGCCTGTTGAGTATTTGCTTGGCAGCACCACAAAGTTGGGAGAAATCATTGTACTTGGCATGTTGACACAGCTTAAAGAGGTGAGGATATAGATGTTAGTTGAAGTAATGTGGTGATTGAATGAGACTGAGGTAATGATGTTAAAAGCTAAAAATCCTGCATCGATTAATGTTAACAGCTACTCAAGACCCATGTAAAGTTTGCTAACAACTAGACAAGACACCTATGACCTGTGACAACCAAAAATCAGATGCTAAATTTGTTCCCAGTGCAATGATACTTTCTTTTTAATTTTCGTAAAGAACAGCTTGGTTTGACTTTTTAAGTACGATACATGTCTAAAATAATAAAATCACTTGGAAATCTTTGTAATGATGGCTAAGTGGTATTGTAATCCTCGTCATGATGTCTAAGCACTACCAGAATACCCCGTCTTGGCATATAATGTTGTGGATTTGCAGGCAGGCTAGTGTATTGTTTTATGTATTATATATTAGATGAAATACACACCCAGTTACGATATTGTATTAATTTTGAGATAAAAAATTAAGAGATAATAAAACTACCTTTTACTTTTTTTCTGTTCATCTTTACAATTCATTTGTTAATTTCATTACAGGGCAAGTGGTTTCTAGAGGATCCCACTGGTGCAGTACTGTTGGACTTGTCCACTGCAATATCCTTTCATGTCTACTCTACAAACCAATGCAATTGATAAGAAAATGTTCATGATCTAGGATTTTCTAATGTCTTTAAGTCCAAAAGTTTGGTTGTCAAAAATAAATACTTTTTGTATGGAAAGGTGATTCTTTATTCTTGATATTAGAATTTTTGGACAAAAAGGCCTCAAAATAAAATCTCTGACACACTAATAAAATAAAGAAACAGAATTTGCAAGTTCTATGCAAAAAAATGTTGTCACATGATTACGAATATCTGGGCATTAGTTTTATCCACGTAAAACATTCTGTGACCATCAAGGATAGTTTTGTGCATTAATTTTTGGTTTACGTAGTTGTGTTCTGCTTTGTGTTGTCGAACAAGAGTCGATATGTAGAAGTTAGTTCTCATTCTTTCAATGGATGTGGTACACTCCACACTTAGTAAATTGGCCCAGCTTGTTGGAACAGGTCAGTTTTAATTTCTCTTCACCATTGGTTAAATAGTAGTGCTAGATCCCACGAGAGGGCGTAGTGAGGTCTTGCGTCAGTGTGTTGTTTTGCACTTTTTCTTTGTGTGATTGTTTCAGTTATGGCAAGCATAAATTAGCTTCAGTCTTTAATAACTTGCTCTCTAAACTTGAATAATGTTGGCCAAACATCTAGTATTGAGAAACAGATAACAAAAACTAATGGTGAACTTTAGTGATGTAATTGTTTTAAGTTATGTGCAGATACCACCTTAACTGTGACTACAATTTTCACAGTGGTTTATTCACTGAGAATTGTTTCGTGTTGGCTGAAGGTACATATGAAGATGGCATATTTCATGTCACAGCATTTGGTTTTCCACCTCCTGAACCTGCTAAAACTACAAGGTATGGGGTGTCGCTGAGTATACTCTAGTCTCCATTAGGTGTAATTATGATCCGTGTTACCTGTTCATTGTGTTGTGCATCTGAGAACATTCATTTTTACTATCCACTTTTTCTCTTGCAGCTTGTAGTAACTTCAAAAAATGTTCATTGTTCAAAATTATCTCTCATGTCTGAATTACAAATTGGATCTTTTAGAACTGTGTTCATTGTGGTGTGGTCTGCTTGGCTACACTCTGCATAACATGGGTCCATGCAGTTTTATTCAATAACTCTTTGATAAATTAACTAAGTTAAACCTTGTACAACTATTTGTTTCAAGTGACTGATTGTTATTTTTTCAGGGCATACTTTGGAAATATCAACTTCTTTGGTGGTAACTCTGCCATAAGTGTCAAAGCTTCCACTAAGCTTCGCCAGATAGAAGCTGAGAGTGAAGACGCCATGTTTGTGTTCCTATCTGATGTGTGGCTAGACAATATTAAGGTTTGTAATGGTTTAACTGCTCCCTTGGAACAGAACTAAAAGTTAGGTTTTACTTGCATTTGCTAAATATGAATGATGATATTGTGAATATGATTAATAATATTTCATTCTTTTTTACAAAACTGTATGGTGCATACTTCAATTAATTTACATTTCTAAAATGTCTTTAGTTCATCCACTGTTCTTCATGCAGGTTATGGAAAAATTACAAGTGCTGTTCACTGGTTACTCTGAAATGCCACCAACATGTATGGTGTTTTGTGGGAATTTTATATCAGCGCCCTCTGCAGCCAACCATGTGAAAGTTATGAGAGGTAAATGGCCTAGTTGACTGCATTACAGTAACATAGGATAGTTGAGCCCCCTCTTGCTAATTTATCATTCGAATTTGTTGTTTTGAGCAGATTGCCTTTATGTGTTGTAAGAAAAAGAATTGTGATAATAATTTGTAATGGCGTGTCTTGGTGTGGTTATCTTCAGTAATATTTAAAGTCATAATATGTACTGGGTTATCATGTTTTCAAATATTTTGTTGGGTGTAGTAACATGCAGCACTAGGTCTTATAGGTTGTATGGCTTTTTGAAAAAATTCTTGCCCTGTTTCCTGGAAGTGAATGGCATATATTGATATGACATACTAAAAGAGAAAATTAGCAAAATTTGTCTAGTATATAAACCTAGACATTCTCTTGGTGATTCTTCCTGATTGTTTTCCAGAACTATTCGACAAACTTGCTGATCTCCTTAGCAAGTACGACCATCTTGTACAGAACACAAAATTTCTTTTTATTCCCGGACCTCACGATCTAGGACCTGGTAATATTCTACCAAGGTAATGTTCACGGACCTAGCTGTTCCAACTCAGTTCACCCCTTCGCTTCATCTCCACCATAAAGACTGTTATGTTTTTTATTGAAATGTTCATGGTGTGCTTTTTCCTTTTTGGCCCAGCATATAGGGAATAATGGGTTCGATAAAAACTGGGAAAACGAAAACAGGGCCAATTAGATTTTACAGATCATTCCAGGGATTCGGTAGACCCCAGACAGCCATGCATTCATAGTGAAAAATCTCGTCGTAATAAATGACCTTATATCGCCATCCTCAATCTCCTTTTCATCTCTTGTAACGAGCTTGCGTTGCATGTATCATTTATCTATTATTCGGGACATATGTCGATCATAAATCTGCTTATGGAACAGAAACAGTAAATTGTATCCCAGAATTCATGAAACAATCCCATAATTCAGCATTTCAACCTCACTGTTCAATCTCTTCAGATGCCGCCATTTTACAAGGTTACACTAGTAAGGTCTCGAGCATAGTGGCAAAACACTAGTCTCGTCACTTTTCACTCTGACAGTTGTTTTGCTTTTTATGGAATGTTCGTACATCTGCAGAACACTTTCCAGATGTCACCGTCATTTGAATCTGTTGAAGGTGAAAATGACTTTAAGATTCCTTTGTAAGTCACTCATTACTCTTCAAGTTGGTAATAAGCATACTCATCATTTTGGTTCAAGTATGATACAGTGTTATTAAAGTAATAAGGCATTATCCACTTGGTGGAAGAATATAATGTATATACTTTACACAAATTATTGTTGTGCAGAAAACTAACTCGGCTTTTAACAATGAAGTTGGCTGCTATTTTTCTTTAGTTTGTATATTTTATTGTGAAATGAAATCCCATACTTATTTAAAGTGTTCAAACAACTTTACATTAAAATAAATCGAGGCCGTGTTTCCTCTGATGATATTGTGGCCTAGGCTTCACAGAAAACCATTTCATATTGAAATTATGATGAAATCATAATATATGCATCCTTTTCCGTACTTCCATCGCAGGCCGTCACTTCCGAGTATAGTGACTGAAAGTTTTCAAGATCGGATTCCTACAGCCATTTTTGGAAGCAACCCTTGCAGACTTCAATATTGCACGCAGGAGTTGGTTGTGTTCAGAGAGGACATTGTCACCAAAATGTGCCGTAACTGTGTCAGATTTCCTAGTGACGGAGACGTCCCAACCCATGTAAGTGTTGTTGTTGCGATGATAGCATTGTCAGCTAACTCTGTATGTCTGTCTATGTGCATGAAATGGACAAAAATT
Source organism: Phoronis australis (assembly GCA_002633005.1). Lineage (NCBI taxonomy): Eukaryota > Metazoa > Phoronida > Phoronidae > Phoronis > Phoronis australis. Next base: position 415,723 of record NMRA01000327.1, read on the forward strand.
TAGAAATATTTCATCGGTAATGAGTAGAGACATATTTTAAAAAATTTGGCAATGACTAATAAAAATAAATGATGTACTTCAGAAAAAATTGTTATCAGAATTGAGATCTGACAGTCCACGTTTTCTCAAGGATCTGACAAAGAACCGAGAACAGTTAGAAGACAAGTCTATCTCGCCAGTTAGTCTACGTCTTGAGAAAGAGCGGAAGCTCAGAACATCAGATCTAAATTTCAACTTAATATTGACATAATTTTGTCCACTGTTTCATATACATTTTATTATCAGAAACAATTTTTAATGTATTTTTATGCAGTAACTATTAACACAGCAAGTGGGAAGCTCACCCTGTCAATAAAAAATGTGGCCATGATTTAAACAATTATTTTCTAGCAGTGATGTATCCTTTGTACATGTTTCCATAAAATAAAAGTAAAAAGTAATATTTTCATTGACCATTTTCAGTTTGCCAAGACCATCATAAGCCAGGCCCACCTGTGCCCCCTGCCCCTTCATGTGTCTCCCGTTTATTGGACCCATGACCACAGTTTGCGCTGCTATCCTCTGCCAGACCTCATTGTTTGTGCTGATAAGTTTGACCCGTTCTCTGTCACAAACCTGGATTGTACTGTAATGAATCCAGTAAGTATTGCCTGTGAGGGATTTTCTTCATAAAACTTAGCTTCTGTATTTTGAAAGATTACATGAAACATTGTTCTGAGATTTGCATTTTTACAGTTCTGTATTATTCGCTTAATTATCTGTATCCCCTAAGCCCATTGCAGGGTCTAGTGTGTGGAAATGTTTAAAAAACGAGTACCTTCACATCTTTGCCATTTACTATAATCACATAGTTTCTGTAACTCAGTTTGATTAACATAAACAAACACTGGAATTGTTAACTCACATTTATCGACGCAACGCCCACAGTCTGCAGTCTTCAGCTTAGCTAGTGATGTTAGGATGGGCTTGACCAATGGGTGGCGTTTTAGTCAGACGACGCGTCAAGGACAGCAAGGGTTCTGTGCCATGTATGGGACACTTGAAACCTGAATTTTATTAATTACATGGAACTACATTAAATAAAGCCTGGAGGAAAACTACAAGATGCATATTTTATAATAGAATAATTATCTGGCTTGCATAAACTATATTAAAAAAATGCTGATGTAAGAAATGGAGTGCTCACTCTCATCATTGGTGATGTTTCTCCACAGGGCTCATTTCCGAGGAACGATTTCAGTTTTAAAGTTTACTACCCGTCTTCACGGCAGACAGAGGAAAGCAAAATTACTGAGTAACATTGTGAATGGATTGACAATGATGGAGGTACAGAGGTGGCTGGTGAAAGATGGACAAATCCAACAATAGTCAGAACACTTGTGTAATGTCATCTTGAAAAAAAACATGTAGTGTATACTGGGGTGCCGTAAAAGTTTGCAAAGGCATGCGATACTGTATGCTGCATATTTACGAAATAATTTTATCTCACCGTATGGGTAAACAAGTGCAAAATAGATCTGGACCGACTCTGGTCAAAACCGAAGATTCGTAATGCAGAGTACTACAATTGATGAAAAATTGATGTAATTACTTATTTTATGCACATTACTTTTGTCCATTTTGTATATTAGTCATATCAGAAATAAATAGCTCAGTTCAAAGCTTGTAAATTATTCACTGTTTGGGAGTTTAGTGAATGCAAACAACACTGAGACAGATGAAACTATATCATAAAAAACCCATGTGATGATCTATTTTGCTGTAAATAAACAAGATTTATCTCCTCCATTTGCCTATTGTACGTGGCTGGCTGACATGCCAGACAAAACAGACTATGCGACTGAACACTTTGGATGAATATAATGTGTATGAAACAGCTTCTTTATCAGCATGTTCCAAAAGGGATAAGATGAAAAACAGACTAGATGGCATTCAGAGGAATGTATTTCACCTGATCCACTATCAAAGAACACAGTGTCAGACCTAACCACTTTCAGCTAACAAATTGTTGGTTTCTTATCATGCAGATCACCTTGGAAATGTCCTACTCATTTTTGAAATTACATATTAAATTTATCAGAGTTGATGTTATAGTTTGGGCCTATGGCCATATGTATATAATTATTTCAATAAAGAATACAAAATGAATAAATTATTAGATAATAAACATCAATGTCTTTTGACATCAAAGAGACCTTGATGAGCATGCAGGCAGTAATTTAAGCTCCACGCAGCATTTAAGTCGAGCCAAAATCACGGACTAGAAGGAATGTTGGCAGTGAACTTTCCTGTTGGACAATTCAAATGAACTACTTATTTCGTTGTGTTAAATATTATGCAAGTATAAGTTATAGTTTCTCAATGAAAATGACAGTCAATTCACAATAATATATTTCACATGAAAAATTAATTTAAATTGTAAAATAAAAATTATATATAAATTTAATTATTTTATAATAAGTGACCATTAAAAGGCGAGGATATCCATGACACGCGAGGCAGCAAACTGTTCATCACTCTCCAGCCTCTCAGTCTTCTTCATCTCCACCTTCAGAGTCCTCATCCATGGCATTAAGAAACTGACGTTCTGATTCTGTAGTGTTCGGAGGCGACATGTCACTTGTCTCACCAGCGCCCGACTCTGTTGTATTAGGAGGTGAAGTATCACTAACACCACCAACATCATCTACCGTGTCCACCATGACAGATGGACAACTGCCATCAGAGTCCAGTGAGTCTATTGCGTTTTCTGTTCCTGTCTGACGGATGACTCGTAACACAGTAATGGCCGCCAGTAGCTCCAAAGCCACTTCCTCATAACCTGTATCCTGACACTGTTTCACTATGTCATGCCACTGGTTCAGTGTAGTTACTTCATCCTCAAATACAGCCCTGCGCAACAAACTTGGCTCATTTTTGAATCCTGCAAAGAAAAGAGAAAGTGGAATCCACTTTAAAAGGTACTACATGGTCTAGTGTTGAAAGCATTTGAAACACAACGGTAGCCATGTGGATTTTAATGAGGTATTGCTTTCAAGAACTTCGGCAGTTTCATTAAATGAGTGCTTCTTCATTTTTTATATCGGCATCTGTCTCCTCATATTTTCCACAGTTTTACTCAGTTTTTGTTGGGGGTAGCAGCAATGGCTTTTTATAAAGTTACTTGAAATTGCTCCTATCCTAATAAAGAAAGAAAGATTAGAGAACCACCTAGCATCCCCTTAACACACATCACATTAGACAGTGTTAAAACCATGCGGCTATTCTCGAGAGCTAAAAGTTGAGTAATTAATAAGCAAGCACAATTAACAGTGGGATATACTATCCCACTAACAATCTGCATTTATTTTACCTCCTGACTGTGGCACCTAATGTTATCTACAAACTCTGCTTGGTGCACAAAAAGTTGTGTTTAGATCACAATGGTTGTCTTAACACTCAATGCACACCTACCTTGTTGTGGTCCCTGGATGTACAAATGTTGTAGCAGATTCAGACCCAGACTAAACTGGTCAATGTCCAATAGTTTACAGACGACCACTCCAATAGGGAGGAGTCGTGTATCACCAAGTTGAGGGTGTTTATCAGTGAGAGCCTGGGCTAACTGGGGGCTAGGGAACTGAAATGAATATGTTAAACAAGTTTAAATGCCTGGCCACACACGCATTCCCAGATGAGACATACTTAACCACAACAGCGTCATCGGAATTTCAAGGCTTAAGTTTCACCAAGCAGACCCCAAGTTGTAGTTTCAAAGTTTCATTAAAACCCTGCTCAGTAAAAGTTAAGCCATAGCCTGACAGAACAAGGAATTTTTTCAAAACACCTTAATGAGCAAACATTAATATATCAATCAGAAAATATTGAGCAGGCAGCTATAAAATTATTGCTTTGCAATATAATAAGAATGTTAATGATATAACCCTGTAAGCAAAATAATTAAAGAATCAAAATTTATTTGCCTCCTTTAATAACGACAACCAAACATCTTGTGTCAATGTGGCGCCCTCTTGTAACGTGAATTCTAGGGCACGTTTGACCCTTCCTTGCTGAATGAGAACTCGTATCGTCTTCATTCGTGCATTCACTTGCAGGTAGATACTCTCAGCCAATGACAGATAAGTTCGGTTCTTGTGTTTGTTGCAGTACTCAACGATCAAATCACCAAGAGTTTCAGTAACCGTCAGTCTGCAAAATTTAAGGGACAAATATCTTATTTAGATAGTACATGGAATAGACATGTAACGTAACTCATACAAAACATTCTAGGTACTGTTCCAGTGCTTTCATGGTGTCGCTGGTGTGTTTGTTACATCGTTATTATGATTCTGACTACTCATTATCTTTGGTTTCACACAGTAGTTGGGAGTTCCAGTTGAAAGCAACATGTTTTCCTACAACCATCACAGAATTCTAGCTAAATATCACAGGTATCATCTGGTACTGATCCCCAGAATCTAACTCTGTCATGTCGGCCTGGCCTGCCAGCTGGGTCTGTGAGCCTAACCTACCTCTGCTGTGAGATCCAGTGAGAGAGTAGATCCAGCTGGGTCTGTGAGCCTAACCTACCTCTGCTGTGAGATCCAGTGAGAGAGTAGATCCAGCTGGGTCTGTGAGCCTAACCTACCTCTGCTGTGAGATCCAGTGAGAGAGTAGATCCAGCCTGTTCTCTTTCAATGCACACTTGACACACTCCATTGACATCACTTCACTAGGCTTAACACCAAGGGCCAGCACTGAGGACATGAGCGCGTCACAAAATGCCAACAGCGGAGACCGGCCCTTACCATCAACCACATCTAAAGAAACAATTATCAAATTGTAACACTCATACCCTTGCTTGTTTTTTCTTGAAGCAATTATTACTAATATTACCAGACTTCTTTAAATATATTCATACCTAAAGTCAAACATCCTAACTATTTCTTTTCCATGTAAGTGACTGATAGTGTGTGGTGGTCGGGTCTGCTATCACATTTCTTTCATCGTTGAATGTGTTCATGCTATTAGGGAAGGCATTAAAACCACTGTAAGTTTTCTTTTTCAAAATAAACCCTCAACTTAACAGGACAACAATTCAAGTAACATTGAACACAACGACCTTTCAACAATAGGTAACAAGTTTTCTGAATCGAACAGTTACGAATTTGAAATTGAGGTTATGACATAGGACATTATCGACAAGACAAGTCTGTATTGAGCCAAATATCAAAACCGCATATTTTAACACTATGGTATTTATTTCTGAAAGCAGAAGGCCTGTATAATTTGATTTTTGCATTTACCAATCTGTCATTGATTGGATCATAAGACTATGCCCTTTTTGTAACATTAGCAAAAAAGAAACAGGTACATTTCATAGCAAAACAAACTTAGATAACAATAATATGATCCAATTTCTTTTGGAATAAATGTTTCAAGATGAAACCTCAAAAATTCTTAAATCGTTTCATTTCATGCAACTTTTGAGTTTATTAAGAAAATCATCAGTCTCATTTTGATAACCCCTCATGTAAAAGCGGGACATTTTACAAACAACTACCAATAACGGTTTGGAGAATAGTGCATCAGGCATCGTATCAATCGGCCATTTTTGGGACACGTTCCAAAATTAGCCAAATTTCGATTTCTTAGGGTCCTACATAACCTTAAATGACATTAATTTAATGCCAATTTCCATTGAAATATATTCCACAATTTCACAAAAGAGTGTTGCAAGTTATTTCCATTATTATACAATTGAATTTCCAAAAACTCACTTTTAAATCTACTGAGTGTCTCCATATTTCTGAGTATACCCTTAGGGCTGTTGGCTGCATGGATGGCCGCTTCTTCATACTTCTTTTCATCAAACAGTTCGTTAAACTTGGCTATATACTCCAGCATCATATCGGCCTCCCTCTCTTTAGTAGGATCATCATCCTCAAATGTACTGCCAATTTGGACATCCTTAGACTCTGCTTCTGTATGTCCATCTACAGCAAATATGGAAATCATGGTAAGTCTCCATTTATTTTGCACAAAAACAATTGCCAAAATTGTCATTTTTCTGTTTTTTCAAAAGCCGATTACTTTGCTACAAATAATGGAAGTTTCCCCAAATGTTGTTTATAACACTTACACAGTACAAACCATACTTGCAGTAAAGTTAATTTTCTTATCTTAACTTTTGTGAAAAAATTTGACAAAACAGAATTTCACTTGTCGGTCACGGTCATGCTGTGTGCTACATAGCTGAGAAATGACCATACATCAAATAACTAGATTCAAATCCGTGTTTTTGATGTGTTCAACGAATCAACAAATACAAGTTTGACTACCCATGATTCCTGGCCTAGGTTTGGTGTTGCACTAAGCAGTTTATAATCAACTGGTTTTTGGATCAAGAAAGTGAACTTCAATCTGAGAATCTTGATTGAGAACAGTTAACAGAAAATAAAATTGGTCTCAAATTCTTCCTTACTTAGACACAATTTCTAGCATTTAATTGTTATTTCAGAAAAATCTTGAGTGGGTTTGAATTGGCAGTCACTTTGAGCACCAGGTGTCACCGTGTGACAACCTGTACTGTGCTTTCAACATGACGATTATAACAAACTTGTGATAAGTAAAAATCTTCAACAAATTAATGTGATCATACCTCGCTACACATTATTATTGCATCGTAAATGTGGTCACTGAATTTAACATAAATTACAATTATTTATAACTGTAGGAATTGCTCGCTAATTACATTAGCAGACTTTAACGAGTTCTATTTGCACATGTGAAATTCTGAGCATCGTCATTAACTCTTTTTGTAAAGTTGAAATATTTTGTTTGTGTTCCGGTATAAATTTGCAACATAGACTACTATGGGAAGTACGGCGATAGTCGGATATAATGCGCCCGTATTTTGAGAACCAGTTTGATGCCCGTTATTCAAGGGAGAAAACTGGTTCTCAAAATTCGAGCACCTTATATCCGGGCATTACCGGAAGTACAGTTGATTTTAAAATACATAATACTATGAAGTATTTTACGACACAATTACTTTTACTTGTCACAAGATAATAACCATGAAAGTGCACCTAATGATGTATTCTACAGTTATCACAAATTTGTACAAACACATTTTTCTAAATTATTCAATCTATTCCATATCTGTTATAATCGATCATCTTAGAGAATTTTTATACATTTTAGAACTACAGAAGTTTTAGAATTTTAGTCACTTTTTGTTTTACTCACAGCTACCTCACAATACTCGTGACAAATTCAAACATCGTGGCTTCAACCATTAACCAGCTTGTCAGTTGTTCCCAGTCTCACAAGTCACTTTGGGACAAGAGTAACCAACAAGTTGGCCACTATTATAATGGAAGTTGGTTTAAATCACAAGTTACTATTCTTTCTACAATTTAAGTATAACTGAAGAAATCTTCTAGAAAATAAGGTGGCAACATGCGATACCTGCTACTTTATGCATCCCAGTCTGCTTGAAAGAGTCGGCCACAGCATCACCAATAGTTTTGTTGAAGGGCGGAGCTTTCTTGTATTGATTGGCAACTTCTAAGGCAACCCTCAGACGCTGGCGCCTCTCCTGGCCAAAACAGATGATATAGATAAAGAGTTAAACATGTACAAGTGAAAGAACACAATCAGCATAATGAAAAACATTTTGACTAATCGTATCCATGACGTCGCACATAGATACTGTCAAAACACTGAAGCCTGAAAATAGTTTATCAAAGAACCACTACTGATAGTATGACCATGTTAAAAATCTTTTTAAAGAATTAATAGTTTAGAATAAATTTTCAACATGCTGGGCATTAGCTCACTTGTCTAACACTACTAGCTTAAACATGCTGGGCATTAGCTCACTTGTCTAACACTACTAGCTTAAACATTGTGCTCTTGACACAACTTACAGAACAAAAATCAAAACAAATTTGGTTAGTTAATAATTTCTAGTACCCAGTGCTTAACATCGTTTCACCCAACTACAGTCATACCAGGAACTCGACAAAAGGTACCCAACTCAAAAGCATTCAGTTGATGAATATTGTGAATAACGACGCAAAAAGAATCTCTCTTTATGATAAGGATTTTATCTCACATTTCCTCCGATAAAACAAATTACAGGTGATAGTGAGTCATAAAAAAGAAGACTGACAATCAGTTATACTCATACAAGAATACTTCACATGTACTCTAATGTAATGATGCATCACAAAGACCAAAATGTAAAAAACAGTTGATTAGGCAAGGTCAGGTCATACTTCTGTCACACCCAAATTTCCAAAAGGCATTTGATTTTGCAATAAAGATTCATAATTAACACTAAATATATTAGAAAGAAGAAGTTTTGTGATTAAAAACTGACTTTGTTATTAAACTTTCAAATATTAGATAAGTGAGCACTTAGTCCACACTATCACAGTGATGACATGATCTAGCTTGCAAGAGACATCTTTCGATAGAGCACAAAGATGCCTCCAACATGCACAGATGGCTCTCAAGACTGGTCATTGACTGCACGCAGCAGCAACCAAACTGTGGGTAGTGAACTACTTTAAGAACAGGTTTCAATGCTCCAATATGAATGTATGAATGGGATAATACAGGCTAGTATTGGGCTTATGAAGTTAATGGCCAATGTGAACTGCATGTTCTTCACTAACAATGGAACATTGAAGATTGCTGTTTGTAAGACTGTGCCTCATGTCAAAGAATGCAAAAATCTCCTCTACCCTACAAGTACATCCAAATGGTAGTTATTTGGGCAGATTCCAACTCAGCCGCCAAACACCATTCAATCAGAGCCAGAGCAACAAAGTTATCAGGACACAACTAAGCACAATTCTACCTTCAATGTTTCTCCTTGTTCAGCTAACTCGTCCTTCTGTTCCACCTTCTCAGACAGTAGTTCCTTTAGTTGTTCTTTCTTGGACTTGGGTCTGTACCGCACGTTCCATGTACTGTTTAACTCATTCAGTTGGGCGTCAAGGTTCTGAAACTCTGCTACAAGCACATCTGGATTGGTGGCCTGCTCCAATGTTAGGCCTGCAATAAGAGATATGAGAAAATTGTATAGAATGATTGTGGGTATGTACTGATGGCCTGATACAGGATACGGCGTCCAATAAAACAGGTGGTTACATTGCATAGAATGGCTGTGGGTGTATATTGATGGCCTGGTGCAGAATAAGGCATCCAATAAGAGGGATGGTTACATTGCATAGAATGGCTGTGGGTGTGTATAGATGGGCTGGTGCAGGATAAGGCGTCAAATAAGAAGGACGGGAACACTGCATAGAATGTCTGTTGGTGTGTATAGATGGGCTGGTGCAGGATAAGGCATCACATAAGAGGGATGGGAACACTGCATAGAATGTCTGTTGGTGTGTATAGATGGGCTAGTGCAGAATAAGGCATAAAATTAGAGGGATGGGAACACAGTACAGAATGGCTGTTGGTGTGTATACTCATGGAATGGTGCAGGATAAGGTATCCAGCAAGAGGGATGGTTACATTGCATAGAATGGCTGTTGGTGTGTATTGATGGCTTGGTGCATGATAAGGCATCCAGAAATCAATGTCAGCCATCAGCAACGGATCTGACAATTTTCATAACTGTCTTTTGAGCATTTTTAGTGGATAGAGAGAATGAGATGGATGTCAAAAAGGCAAAAAAATATGAATGGCTACTAGGGAGTGCAGAATATGATGTCTCCTTAACAAAAACCTAGTAAGTGACAGATTTCAAGAAAATCCATCAAGGATGTCACGATTACCCCCATGGATGGGTACTTAAAGGTGCTAATAGCTTTCAGTGCCATAGAACAATCTACCAAATCTCACTATGCAAGGGTAAGAAGAGATACAACCGTGGACACCAAGACTATACGCACCATCCCACAATAATTATGTAAATGTGGACACATAATAACAGGAATGGCGACATTACATAAAATGATTGAATGAATCTGAGTGGCCTGCTCTAGGATAATTAAGGCTTCCAATAAGAGAGAAGGGAACTGGCCTGCAATACAAAGTAATGGATCAGGATGCGAATTGAATAATTAGTCTAAGCAACAACAGGAATAAAACAGAGGATATTGTAGGAACAACAACGCTGATGGAACCGGAACTCAATATATTTATCTCTAAGTCTAAAGAGCTATAATACTACATCTCCTCCCAAGATAGTTTAAGAATATGTGTAAACGCTTTAAGCAATAAATGTCTTGAACTATGTTAATCTCTTAATCACTAAGCGCTGAAAATTAATCAAATGTTCAGAGGTTCAGGCGATCCACTGGTTTTATAACCCGTTGAGAACGTCGTAGTTGTTGGGTCTGTGGGGTGTCTACGGTAGGTGGGGTTGATGCCGGGTTTAAAAATGGTTTGGGGGTCGTCTCTTTTGGTGTAAAATTCTCTGGTGAGGCATTTTTCATATTTCCAGTATGAATCAACGCTGACCGGTTACGGCGAATTGTAGCACCGGACTCTGTGACGACAAGGTAGGATCTCGGGTTTGTCGAACTCTCTTTCACTTCACCGTGTTTGTCTTGATCGCGCACCCAGACTTGGTCTCCAACACCTAATACTGGTAGGGACATAGTTCGGTGTCTGTGGTCGAAGTTTGCTTTGTTCTTTGAGTTAAGCAGAGTTTCTTTCGCCCTTACGGACTGATCATCGATAGAATTGTGAAGAAGTGCTTTAGGCATGATCGGCAAAGTTGTTCGGAGCCGTCTGGACATGAGTAGTTGACTCGGAGACTTTCCATTGTGAATAGGCGTCGATCTGTATGCCAGGAAACCTAGGTGAGGATCAGTATTCTTTTTCAATATGTTCTTTGCAGTTTGGACTGCGCGCTCGGCTTCTCCGTTGCACTGAGGGTAGAGAGGTGAGGATGTAACATGAACGAAGCCGTAGTCTTTGGCAAACATGTCAAAGCTTTCACAAGCATACTGGGGGCCATTGTCGGATATAACAATGTCTGGTATTCCATGTGTACTGAATATTGACTTGAGTGCTTCAATCGTGTGTTGCGCAGTTGTCTGGCTAAGTCTTCGAACTTCGATCCATCTGGAGAAGTAGTCTACCACAAGGACGTAGTGTTGTTTGTTCAGTTCGAACAAGTCGGTTCCAATTCGTTCCCAGGGTCGGGAAGGAAAAGATGAAGGCAACAAGGGCTCCTTCGTCTCTGGTCTGTGAAAAGCACAGGTTAGGCACTGTTTACACATTGCCTCAATCTGTGTACTGATGCGTGGCCACCAAACAGATTCCATGGCTCTTGCTCGGCACTTCGTTATCCCTAGATGACCTTGGTGGATTTGGTTTAGCACCTCCAACTGCATCGACTGGGGAATAACAATACGGTCGTTGTACATCAGTAGTCCATCTATGATGGTGAGATGTTGCTTTTTCTCGTAGTAAGGTTTCAGTAGCGTATCTGCAGAGAAAGCAGGCCAACCATTTTGGCAGTACTTGATGACTTCACCACATGTTGCATCGCTACGTTGTGCTTCTTTGATCTGATTCAGACGACCTTGTGTTGCAGGTAAGTATTTGACTGTATACTCAGCTTGATCTTCAACTTCGTCTAGGAATATCTCATCAGGAACTGAAGGTTTGTCAACCGGAGCTCGGGACAAGGCATCTGCAATCAGGTGGTTCTTTCCTGGAACGTGGTTTATCGTGGGGCTGAATTTCATCAAACGGAGACGGAAACGTAGCACTCGAGGTGGCATCTTAGACAAGTCTGTTGATGACAGTAAAGGCACTAGTGGTTTATGGTCGGTCTCCAGGGTAAACTTGAGTCCAAGAATGAAGGTTGAGAACTTCTCGCAAGCCCAGGTAGCTGCTAGTGCTTCCTTTTCTATCACTGCATAACGTTTCTCCGTGTCGTTAAGTGATCTGGACGCAAAGCATACTGGTCTTCTGTTACCACCAGAATCAATTTGGAGCAATACAGCACCAATGCCGTACTGGCTTGCATCAGCTGCTACTATGGTCTCACGACTAGGGTCGTAGTGGGCCAGTGTGACTGTTGAGACGAGTGCTTCTTTTACTTGTTGAAAGGATCTTTGTTGAGGTTCATCCCATTGGAAGGCTTGGTCTTTCCTCAAGAGTTGTCTCAGGGGTTCATTCAGCTTCACCAGATTAGGTAGGAATTTCGCCAGCTGGTTCACCATGCCATTAAATCTTTGAAGCTCAGTCACATTTGTGGGCACAGGGAAATCTCTAACTGCTTGCGTCTTTTCTGGGTCAGCCATTATCCCATCTGAGCTGATAAGGTGTCCCAGGAACTTGATCTTTGATGTGGAAAACTCACATTTGTTGTTCAGGGTCAGGCCTGCAGCCTGTAGACGCTGAAGTACTGAACGGACTCTTTCGTCGTGTTCTTTTTGAGTGCTTCCATAGATGAGTATGTCATCCATATGACACAAGGTACCATCTAGACCTTCAAGGATCGATGACATCGTACGTTGGAAAATCTCTGGGGCAGAGCTTATTCCAAAGGGAAGTCTGTTAAACCTGAAACGTCCAAGGGGACTGATGAAGGTTGTTAGGTCTTTGGATGCTTCATGTAGAGGAATCTGCCAGAAACCTGAGTTGGCATCTAATTTCGAGAAGATAACTGGCTTACCGCAACTAAGACTGCTCAGACTGTCCTCAACAGATGACATCGGGTGAACTTCACGCCTCACGGCAAATGCGCACTCCGCCATTGGACTTTGGGATGCACACCATGCCGGAACACCATTCAGTAGGATGGGTAACCTTGGAAATAATGCCCTGTCTTTCCATAGACTCTAACTCTTTTCCACCTGCGGAAGCAAAGGGTGGGGCACACGTCTGGCAGTGTATAAACACACAGGGTTGGCGTCAGGTTGAAGACTTATCTCGTAGGGTGTGGTCAAACAGCCTAGACCTTGAAACAGCTTCGGGAACTCCCCACGAAAATCTGGTTTTGCATCTACCTCATAGACAGATGCTGAAGGTATCAAAAGCTTGAAGTGTTCACAGGCACGTTTGCTTAACAGGTTTAAGCGTTGTCCTTTCATGATGTAAACATCTTCTTCTAGCTGACGATCACCGCAACAAAGTTTGGCTTTTGGGATCACACCAAGAATACGGTCGTTCAGTGTCACATTGCCGGCACCTCGGCAGTTGGTCAAATTGGTGTTTGGTTCCAGCTTAGTTTTAGCCAGCCACGGATTTTTGTCTCCCATCGCTGTGATGTCTGCCCCACTATCTAGCTTGAACTGCGTAGTATGACCGTTCACAGAGATATCTGCTGACCAGTGCTTTTTTGAAGCTTCAATTTGACCCAGAAATTGCACAGGAACGTCTTCTTCTTCCTGAGTATCTATTTCTGCTGTGCTTTTGGACCTACAAGCTTTGGACCAATGGCCTATCTTGCCACAGTTGTTGCACTTGCTGTCTCTAGCTCTGCACTCTTTGCGTGCGTGTGGTTTAGTGCTACCACACCACTTACAACTTTCTGACTGGTTCTTCGGTGGACCCTGCTGCTTTTTATGAGCCTGCTTCTTCTGAGGATTGTTGTGCTTCTTGAACCCATGCCGTTTCACGAACTCGACTGTACTCTCACTTTTGCCTGACATCACCTGTTTCTGAGTGCGTGATGCCTCTGCTGCTCGCAGATTCTCAATGGCTTTTGCGAGGCTTGGTACAGGGCGTTCTCTTAAGAGTCTCTCTCGTCCTGCGTCATCATTCGTCCCAACGACTATGCGGTCTCTGATCAGTGAGTCTTTCAGTTCCCCGAATTCGCAAGAGTCAGCTAACTTGCGTAATCTTAGGACAAACACGTCTATCGTCTCTCCCGTCTTTTGGACTGCTTGGTTGAACACAAATCTCTCGTAGAGAACATTCTTCTGAGGAACAAAGTACGCCTTTAAGGCATCAATGATCTTCTGAGGATTGCGTCTGTCTTCTTCACTGACGTTAGGCAAGTTACACAGTACTCGTTTACACTCCTGCCCCATGACGGAGCAGAGTGTCGCAGCAACTATTGATACACCCTTTAGGTCTGGTGTACCATCCGCCTTAACCATTTTTGTGTCTAGTTCTGTGGCGGTCATGTAGTCTATCCAGGCGGTTTCAAATTCACGCCAGTTCTCTGCCACATTCCCTTGTACTGACATTGGGGTTGGGGCCGGTATCTGATATGTTGCCATTTTTGTAATGTTCTGAATGTTGTCAGCTTATGTGTCACTTCGTTAACGTGTTCACCAATGTTGCGTGTCACTCGTGCAGGTATGTGGTAAATTTATTCGGTCAATAAATTCACTAACTTTTATGTATCGCTACTTATAATGTAAAGTCGCGCGTAAAAGTTATCTTATAGAGCCTCACACTTTCCTCGCGAACTTCGATCACATGAACTGTCAGCTCAAAACACACAATGCACATGTGGCTATGACGTCATGGAAAATTTCGAAGTACTGTACAACAACTATCAACAGTTCCAGGCTATTTTCTGATCTTTCACAAACAAAATCCTTCGAAAACAGCACGAAAGATCCTTGACACAAACCGTTGGAAGGTATCAGTTTATAATGCCCAGTTGTTTCGCCAGAATCACAAAAATGACACAAACCGCTGCTGCCACCATGTAGGAACAACAACGCTGATGGAACCGGAACTCAATATATTTATCTCTAAGTCTAAAGAGCTATAATACTACAGATATCAATGGATCTGTTGCAATTACAGGGTTGAAAAGGGTGCGTGACAACGGGAGGTGCTTTTAAAGAAATATCAAGTTCACGTGATTCATGCAATCAGCATTGTTTGTAATGTTTGGGTGTACAGACATAAAACTAACCTGGAATCCTTCTGGGGTCCTTCTTGGGTTCTTGCTTGACAACGATGGTCTCTTCTGACTTCAAAGCCGACTCTTTCTTTATGCGCTGATCTCGCAAATCTTGAAGCTGCTTCATTAACCTGCTATTGTCTTGTTGAATAATGTCTATTCTAAAAAGCAAGCAAGATTGAAATACAAGACTGCAGCTATCAAACCCAAAAAAGATGGTGGGCCTGTTGGTTTTGATGTATATGGATTCTGTGATCAGAGGAAAACTGGTTTTCTATAAAGATCAAAGAATTCATATACATCAAAACCAACAGGCCCACCATGAACCTTGATCAAGGTTTGTAACTTCCGCCCATCTATAAGGCTATACTACTTCCGGAGAACAGAAGGACTGAAAATCAGGACGCCCCCCTACCATTCGTTAACAAAGAACTGTAGAGTACAGTTCGAAATGTTCGAACTTCTAAATACCCGGTCTCTGAGTAAGATGATTTGACTTATAAATAAACACTTTTGGTTTTGTACATTTTTGCGCATCAAATGTGTATGGAAAAGTTGTCTAAGAGCTTGTATAAATTTTATTTACACTTCGTTAGTACTCTTGAGGTCATTAATTCCACAATTTCTAGAAAACAATTTGAAATCATGTCCTGACATTTCAAAACTGAAGTCCTTCTGTTTCCATCTCAGTTGAATTGTAACCAATGGTGACAGCTGTGGCTAACAGAAGTAGTCACTTTAAAATAATCATCTCAGTGGAAACCAATAACCCATTCCAGATAAGCTGACTACAACACAGTGGCACTGAGCGAATAATGAACCATGAATACTGAAGGTAAATCTAGCATTGAAAATCACCAGGCCTGCGCATGGAATGTGATGGGAATATATCTGCCCAATTTCATAAAGACCCGTCTAGGAAACACTGTAATAATAAACTAAGGTTAGCAAAAACTTAAAGTAGCCACTACTAGGTGGCATGGTGGTAGTCAGGTCCATTCAAAAGATGGCAAGGTAGATGCTCTCTTTGATCAAAATATGTCAACAAAATTTCATGAGTATCCTTCAAGCAGTTTGTAAATAGGGACATCTAGACAGCAACAGAATGTAAAAACCACATAGCTGTCGCATAATAAATGTGTCAGAAAAAATCTGTTAAATGATCTTCCTACTTCTTTTGTAGATCCTCTCGCCTTTTCTTGTAGTTTCTAAGTGTAGATGGCTCAGCTGCCATTGTTTGCAGTTTATCAGACAAGAAGTCAGCTTCTCGGCGCCCTCTTTTGATGGTCTCAATAAAATCCTCATACTCAGCCTTTATTGCATTGAGAAGAGGCTTGTAAGACTGCACATAATCAATTATCTGAAACAAAAACACCAGAATCATCTAACACAAGAGTAAGTTAATTCAATACAAGTGAATACAACACATTAGAATGCTTTTATTAAAAAAAATCTAAAGCAGACAACTTAATGTGGTACTTTTAAAACTGAAGCATAGTCCGCATTTTATTTATTTGTTGTGTTTCTTGGTGGCCTACTCTATTTTGTTGGCATCACTGCCCATTACCCTGTCAAAGGCTGCGCGGTGGACTACGTATCTTTGGTGACAATCCATGCTGTTAATAGTTGCCATCTCCTGCTTGATGAAGCTGTTCAGTTCCTGCAGAAACCTGCGATCCTTCTCATTTTTGATAATAGGTGGCAGCACAGGGTGTGGTGATGGTGTGTGATTGGGAGACGCTGACATGTTTCCTAAAAACATACAAATTAAATTAAACGTGATGATAGCAATTTCGTCTTACGAAACAATTACAAAAACAATACCAAATAATTGATTTACAGAACTGCCACCACAGAGAAGACTAATATCAAAACTGTCAGGGTAGTTCAAAACCAAAATTTGTGTGACAAAGATGCTTCCTACATGTTATCAAGACGCACTCAGGTTCGGGGTTTTGCAGTTTCTGCCCAGCATGGGTTAAATTCAAGAAATGAGCACATATCAGAGAACTGGTGAGTCAATCAGGGGAAAAACAGTAGCCATGTGTATACAAGTCCTGTTTGTAAAACCTCGAAACTGTACAGCTAGTATGTCTACCCTTACGTATTTTGGTTAAGGCCTGGGATATTCCTGACTAAGTTTGAACCTGTGCCCTTTGGGTGCACCTGATGACATAAAGTGTACTTTTTACAAAAGTTATGCCCAGCAGACTTAACTTGTACTTAAAGTGGTAACATATGAAAGAGAAACCCCAAGGCGGCAATCGAAATAAGAACCGTGCATTTTTGGAAAAGTGTTGTGTTTTAAAAGATGTGCCTTGGGGTGCCCTGCTACAATGTACTTGTGGCTTTTTATTTTTTTATGTGGTTAATGGCACAAAGGGGAACTCCTGGAATATCTCTGTTTAAGGCTGATTAACATCCACAGGTCATCACATGCGTGAGCACTCGGATTTCTAAATTTGGATGTTTTTTGATACATTAAGAATTTTGGTGAAATTGGCATAAATAAAAAACCTCCTCTTTGATTTCAACTTCATGTGACAAAAGTTTTTAAGCCGAGACAGCTCTTAGGCTAATACTTGGAGTGTTGTTACCCCAACGCTTCTAAGAGAGCCTAAGCCAGACTGTGACTAATCGACCATCCTAATTGATTCACAAACTATATGCTTGTGGCATAGCCGCGTTGCTGAAGAAACCTATTCCCTATTTTCACATAAAATGTATACACTTTAATAATTCAAAAATGGCTACTACTTTTCAATTTTGAAAATTGCCATATTGGTCATTTGCCTTGCTTATTGTTTGACACGTTAATTGGTTAATCCAACATATGCACTTAGCCACTTGAATGAATCCCAGCGACTAGCTCACTTCAATCCGTGACAACACCATCAAGCCTAATTTGACTTGCTCAGAAAATTTCTGGATAATCAGTGGTAAAAAGTGCAAGCCTTTCCAATGTTGGCCAACATCTACGGTTGCCTACAATTCTAAAGCCAATACACATCAGCTCTGACTCCAAACCGTTTGAGATTCAAGTTTGGTGGTCTGAAAAAAAGTATCAATAACTTCTCTACTTACTCTATTTCATCAGTTGATTACCTGAATTTATGAAACAGGGTACACAACTTCCCGAACAGCTTCCACTCAGTCTCCGTTCGCTCACGGTCTGTCGGGGTCGCCGTTGCTCAGGTATGACGTCACTTCCGTATACAAATGGCGGATTGACAACACTGAGCTGGCTGTTACATGTCTTGCCAAGATTATGAGTATTTTACACAGAGATTGACGGGAAGTTCTACAATAGCGTGTTTTTAGGATGTAGTACCTGAGGTAATGTATCCACAACAACTTATTTGCTTGTACGTGAGTTACATCTGTGATTTTAGCCCCGGGAGTTAATAACAGGCCTCTCCCTGCTAGCTGGCTGACTAACTCCCTGCCGGCCATGGGTCAATGAAGCTCAGGCACTCAGCATGAATTAATGGCGTGAGGTTAAATTAGCCAATTTGTAAGAACTCAAGAAATAGAAATTTCTGTTTCATTTCTCGGTGTCATATAGTCAAGTTTGGAAACTCTGTGACTGTGATAGAGGGTGGCTCTGTGACTGTGCATTTGACTTATGGGCATTTTGTCTGGTGTGTGAACTATAGTATGTGCAACAACTCCTACGCTAATTTGTTACCCCAACGCCTAAGCAAGCCTTAGCCAGACTTTGATTAACCTGTCCTAATCGATTAAAAAATCATAGGCAATTACGTCGCCCGGAGACGCAATTGCCTATGATTTGGCGTTGACCTGTCCTCAGCTTCTGATCGCCCCCAATAGTATTGGGGCCCAATACACTACATATAATACTACAAAGTATGACACTCAGTTATAGAAATTCCATGGGTGCTTCGATTCAGCCATCCATATCAAACACATAACTCAATAATTTTACACAAAACAGGGGTTCAACAAACCATGAGTAATTGTTCTTTCTTATAATACCATTCACGGTGTCCTGCACCAGCGAATTCACAAAAAATTGGCAGTCAAAGCACAAAAATGCTCCCACAAAGCCCACACATACCTCGCATTTTGACGGTTTGAGGTCAAGGATGGTACGTAAATTAACCATGAGTTACGGATGGACGGCTAAATGTAGAGTTATCGACATCGTTACTTTACGCGAATAACCGGCAATTTCGCATAAAGTCATAGTTGTCTTGGCTATACTTCATCGAAGATATGTGTAGAAGTAGAAAAGACCACTGAAGAAAGCAAGCGCTTTTTTAAGTGATAGTTTTAAGTGTGGAATGTATTTTTGACGAGGTGAAAACTCTTAATCGGTGAGCGGATTTTGCCTACCGCACGTTTAAAATATACCGGATGAAATTCGTACAGAAAGCGATGGGAAGTCCCTAACCGGCCAACTGAAGGGCTACATGTTGCCTACACCAATCAATGCTCGTGGCTTAGCCGCGATGCTGAAGAATACTAATTTGTTATCATTTCTCTAAAATAATTTTTGTATCTATCTACAGTTGTAACTGTGATTGTACTTTTTTCTCAAAACCTTGATTGCTAAAGTTTAACTTGCTTAAACTATATGTGAACAATGGTGTTTTAATGGTAAAGATAATCCCAGGTTTACTAAAATTAGTACTGTCATCCTATGTTTGAGCTCCAGACATTTGTCGTGGGCATGAAAACAAATTAAAATGAGACACGCTGAGCTGAATGGTGTAATAGGCAAACAGATTTGTGTGATTAACCGATATATTTGATCCTGGGTAAATGAGGGATACAGGATTTTGAGAACCAGTTTGACGCAATTTGTCCAATGGAGCTAGGTTATTGCAAGGTTCTCAGTTCCTGTTAGTGACTGATATGTTGGGGCTCCTCTGTGGTTAAAGCACTTTTAATGCATCGTGATACTGAATGAGTAGACCCCTATCAATAAAATTATATATTTGCTCTCTGGAAATGCTTTTTCTGGAGAGGGAGGGTTTGCAGTTGGGATGTTAAAAGATATACAGGTGTCAACGGAAGTATTCTAAAATATTTTGCATTGTGTAATTGTGTAGAGATATGAACAACTACTACAGATGACTCTTATTACAGCGAACAATTTTTGGGGGTTTTGGTACTATACGTACAACTAGTTGACTTTGTACAAATTTCAAAGTTTATGTTATTTCAACAGAAATGATGAACATAAGATGAAGTGGTTGAGAAAGAAGTGCTCATTCAGTGGAGCACACAATGTCAGCTAGACTCTGAAAATCATTTTCATTATTTATCTGCTGTAAAAGTCAAATTTGGCATTGTAACTTTTGTGGCATGCAAACAAGTGGGATTTCTGGTACACAAAAACACCAAATAATTCTCAACAAAAGCTTTTTTGGTATTTGAGTTATTTTTGTTAACATTTTTGGGACATTCTGTATACCTATGGTCTGTGAGAGATTTGACGCATAATGTTCCCCTTTTGTTTTGAGGTAGACAGTGTGACAAAACTATTAGTATATAGCCACATCCCAAAATACGATAGTGTATCTCTGATTCAGTAATATTCACCCACAATGCTTCATACCCACAGTTGAACACAGCTGCTGTTCCAATTCAAATTTCACAGTAATCCTTTAGTACTTGTTCAATGTTTAATTGTGTTTCTTCTATTGACATGGTCAGTCCTTGCTTCTTTGTTTTGTGTGAATAAAGAACTCTGTTTTTTTCTATTCTCAGTGATGTCCAATGTTCTCTTATATGGAGCCTGTCAAAAGATAAACCAACTATGAGTACAGGTAAACAGAGGAACCTGAACCAGCTTCTGGAATCAGTCCAGAATGCCCACCGTAAGGACATTGTGGACTTCGCAGGAGGTCACTTGAATGAGTCTCGCCTCTACAAACCTCCAACTTCATGGTCATATGAAGGATGGGAAAGTTCAAAGAAAGAAGACATTGTTATGAAGCAAAAAAGCAAGATCCCGCGTTCTAAAAAGAGTGTCATGCGACGGAACGATATGAAAGAGACAATGGTGCAGTTTGCCACTGGTACAACAGGGACCTACTTGCCACCCTCCCCAGTGGAAGCGCATGTTGCGGGAGAGATGGACTCTATATCGCCGGACCAGTATGACAAAGTCAGAGATAACCGGTTAATCACCGAACTGAATATTGGGGAAATTATGCTTCCTGGAGCCAGAAGTTATCGCACGAAAAGTTGGAGTGAGCAGGACTTTGCTCCTGAGGAAATATCTAAACCAATACAGACTCAGGGAGATTTACGGGCTAAAAACTTAGCTGCAAAGAGCAGGCGGGAGTTTGTTCCCATTCCTGTTGGTGCAGCAACAAAAACAGATCAATACAGATCTCAGAAGAGACTTGAAAATGAACTGATTTGTAAGGCTGAGGCTCAGGAACGAAAAGTGCTACAAGGATCAAAATCTGCACAATATTTAGAAAATAAACTGAAAGCTAATTTGGAAAGTCTAAATGAAGCTGGATACGGTCCAAACTTTAACAGACTTCAGGTAGGTGTCTGGTGAATTTACTCATTAGACTTCATGCTTGGCAACCAAAAGATACCGTTCAAATGCTCGTTGTTAGTATGCTGTTACTGTGTGTTCAGTTTTGCCATCAGTTAATGAAAATGTGGAAAACAAAACCTAATAGCTCAACTGCACAACGGTTTGTTTGTGGGTTAACAAGAAATCAATACATGTTATTGATTTTTAGCTCTTGATTTATGTACACTGCACTGTGTAGTGATATTTTGAAGTGCATAATGGTAGTTTGTTAGTTGAAGGCAAAGTTGTGAAGCTAAGCTGGATTAACATCAGCTGTTCATGCAGGTTCATTAATTAAAAAGTAGAATAAACATTTTTATGTAAAACTAAAGCCCCCATCTCTTAATCGTGGGTCAGCTGTTCATCAAAAATTTGGAGAGAATTATAATCTTCTAATTAAAGTTTGGCTTTTTTTAATTGCACCATATGTAGTCAGAGTGTCATTGTTGTATTAAGGTATGATAGTATTTAAGATAAACAAATCTGTACCTTATGAATAACGTTTTGGAAGACTTTCAAGCTATTATTCTGTTTCAGGTCTACGTGGATATCTTCCATGATTTAATAAATGAGTCTCCAACATTTGGCCATGTTCTGAAAACTATTCTTGATGAGTACAGTGACTATATTGACTTCCTGGTTGAAAGTCATCCAAATCAACATGGAACTCTCAGAGAACAGGTCAGTTGGTCATTTCAAAACAATAAGTGTGGGTAATGATTTCATAACCTTCTGAAGTGAGAAAGGGACATAATATCTAAGACTTGTTAAATGTAATTTCTTTGCTATGATACATTAATCTTTTCGTATTACAGTGTGAGAGGTTCCACACAAAATTTTGCCGCTTATTGTATCTGAAGCTAAACGTAGTATTTTGCAATTCATTCCAATATGGGAACTATTTTCTTTTCAGAAACATTCTCGTACGACTCATTTCTACCAAGCCTTTAGCCACTAGAACCTTCAGACTACAATGTACACAAATGGGTAAAACTGGTCTATTACCAGTGCAAAAAGCAGCAGTCTGACCAACGTTCAGAGTTTTGAAGTGACTTTTTTTGATACCAGCTCCTAGCTTATGATATTTCTAATTTTAGGTTGACAGTTTGGCTTCCAAAGGTGTCTCAAAGCCTCTGGATCTGGCCAGGGAGCGTAAAGCTGTGAGTGACTTGGAGGTCAAGGGGAAACAATTGCTGGATGCCAACGAGAAGTTACGGCGAGAAATTGAAGCAGAAGAGCAACTGGTATCTCAATTGGAAGGCAAAAAGCCAAAAAGAACTATTACTGCTTCGTATCAGGTATAAAACATTTTTCAGATTATTTTCTTGAATTCACCCAGTAGATAGTATCAAATAGTGACACTGACAAAAGTTGGATACAACTGGATCGAGAGATTTTATACAACTTAAGGGTCGAGTATATTAACTAGAACAACCGTTCCGTGAAACTTGTCCGAGTTAAGCAAAAATTCAACTTAGGCATGCCCGAGTTGTGCAAGTTTTATTTCTGTCAGTATTTTATACTAACAGCAGCTTAAACTCTGCAACAAACTATTGGCTTTGAGTTTTGATTTCTACTCACCCTGTTGAAAAAAAAATTGATGCAAATATTGTTTTGATGAAAAATAACAACGAGATGATACAACATTTCTAAGAAATTTTGCTCTCTAGCATGCCAAGAATTGTACGATGACACTTACTTTACCTCAAAATCCAACTGCTGCCTACTGGTTTTGTAATTGGCCCAATTATGCCGCACACCTAAAAGAATTGATGAGAAACAATATAGAGGCAAGATTGTACAATGAAATTAAAGTTTTAGTTTGCAAAGGTCACATTTCTTGACTGATTTTCAAAATTCAAAAACTAGTAACCACGTGTACTTTTTACAAAATTTTCAAATATTCTATTAAAAGCTTTCAAGATAAAAATTTAAAAGATATTATTGTCACCCCTATGTGTTTATGATGGGTATGATTATCTAAAGAACAACTACATCAACAACCTGAGACAATGTACTGCAGAATGTCTTTGATCATAGTGGCAGAATCCAAGGTATGCAAACTGGTCGAGTTGCCCAATCTCAACTGGTGACGGTGTCAACGTACCATTCTTTTCATGAGACAGATGCTCTTGCACAGCGTTGGACATGCTTTTGGAGTATTAAGTAAACTTCATATCCTTACCTTTACAAATTTTGCAGTAAAGGTAAATTGTGCAAATTTAACACATTCAGGTGTTGATTTGATAATAAATGATCTAACTTGCTATTTTTCTTGTTGTTAATCAATATCAATATTGACCTGTCAGCAACGATACGAAGGAAATCGAAAGGTATCTCCCTTGTGGTCAATGTGAACACTTGTGTCTTCCAGTACGTTTCTTGGTATACTTTATGCTATATTGGTCAATTAAAGGTCCATTAGTCCAAGCTGTAGAGAAGCCAGATTGGGTTGAAAATAATATTCATTTGTTGATGAACACTCCACTGGGCTTCATGTATTAAATTCAATTAATGTTAACTTCACTGGCAAATTCATTATGCTCAACTTTGTTGTAGCTTTTCATTTAGTTTTCCTACCGCCGTGGATGATTAGAAACATAGAACAAACCACTGAATCAACGTTTTGTTTTTAATTTATTAAATTATCTGTGCCAATAACTTGGCTTGTGGTCCTTTAATTACCAATGGTGTGGTGGCTATCCATTTTGTGACACTCAGTATGTTGTGGCTATCAGGAAATGCATGAAAAGTGCTTAGTTCTGACTTGTCATGCATAACTTGGAAAGTGATAGTTTTCATATATGCGTTTAGTGAAATGAAAAACGGCAAATTGAACAAGATAGCATAAAAACGTGTAGTTTTGGGTGTGGTATTGTGAGTTCATACGTTTAGAATTATGCTTGGCAGCAACAAATTGCAAAAAATATTATTCATCTAGGTTTGTAAGTGAAACAAACTTGTGAAACACTTTAGAAAAACAAAGCATAAGTAAGAAGTAGGAATTAGCATTTATTGCATGTTTGGTTTTAATGTGTCAGGGTGGATAAATGTTTTGACAATGGTATTCTAACTGGCAATAAGGTCTTCAGTTCTATTGTGTAAATCTTGAGGACGCTCTGTTGACTTTGCATTACTGTGGTAGTATGTTGTAACCTACACTCCCTGTAGTTCACTGTAAACGAGTTGTTATGTTCACTTGGCTTTAAGAGTCTGTTGTAATTTTCATTGTTTAAAAATGTGTCACAATGGCAGGTTTGGATGTTTTGTTAAAATCTGAAGTTTCTTGGACCCTAGGAATAAATACTTTATATGCTCATGCATGTTGTAAATATAATGTCCATTCTGTCTCTGAATGCACTGAAGTGAGATGTCAATGAGCAGAAAACGATTTGTTGTTTTTAACAGGAACGTCATGATATTACGTCATTCACATTAGAAGAAAAAATTGAAGACCTCCGAGCCAATATCCTTGAGCGACTGGATGAAATTAACAATTTAAAGAAGACGCTGAACTCAGAGTATGTGCCTGCTAGTGTCTGCCTTCACCTACAGAGTTGTGTCAAAGATACCGAGGTATGCAATTTTGATGTTCAACCTCTTCGTAAACAAAGTGATAATTAAATTTTGACTATATCTGTGAAGTTCATCTTGGAATATATCACATTGAGAAATTTATACTGCAAATATCTGCGTCAGTGTCCATGCTTTTCTCATGTCAAACTAAATGGCTTGCCAGGCCAACAAAATCAACCAAAAATCTAAATTCAAATTCAACAAAAACGTTTTATTATGGATGCATACAATATATACGCACTGAAAGCTAAGGTCTTTACAGAAAATTGCGACCTGATACAGAGTACCGTATTCGCCTTAATAACCGCCCAGGGCGCTTAGAAAAGTTTGGTTCAGGGGGGGCGCTTATTATAACCCAAGGCGGTTGAAACCCGGTCTCCGAAACGGGTGAAATCGGAAGCTAAGATTCATCAAATTTACGCTCTGTGACGGATATGTAATCTATGAAAGACTTTCAACAAAACTGTGGTGCATTGCTATCAAACTTTGCTGCTAAATTACGATCACTGTACAGAAAATTGTGCTGAAATCCTAGGATGAAAACTCGCCGACTGACTGCCTCGAAATCGCGGTCTTCGATATGGCAACTTTAGTGCTTGAATAAAAATGGTTTCGACTCAAGCAAATTACCTGAAATCCTCATTAAGTTTTATAAGTAGCGTCTCTAAGATTTTTTAAGTTCCCGTGCAGTCTGGGTTAACGGCAGGTTTAAGTACAAATCTGCAACATCGTGCCATCTACATGCATGATTGGCAACACGGCGAGAAAAATGTCTGAACGAACACACATGTTGTTGTCTTGTGACGTTTGTTTTGAAGTTCGTCTGCGACTAAGCGAGCGCGTGCGTGTCACCAGAGTTTATTTGCCAAAGCAGACCGTCTTTTGCCCAGAGCCACGCAATCTAACTAGCTAGATGTGTCTAAAGAAATTTGCACAAGCAGTAGGCCTAAACCAGAGCGTATTTCATTCAGCACTTGCCGGTCTCGTGCTAAAAACTTTCGACATTTGTCTCGGTAAGGCCCATATTAGTCGCCGTGTAGCTGGATGCTATCTGACAGTTATTTTCGGTGTAAGGGTGTGTAAGCATTCACTGTCAGTTGTCATTTTATCGGATATTCGGCTCAAAAACGCCAATTATGGTTAATCAAACAATCCATCTCAAAAATAACGCAAACATGTTTTATAGTATTAGAAATTGTCGGAAATTAGTGCCAACATTCATTTCTTATCGATGCTATGCTACCCGTTTCATGAATGGATAGTTCCCGACTAATGTCTTTGATGACAAGTTCATGTATGTAGCGCGCGCTTCCTGGCCACGTGCGTTTAACACCGAGTTATTTTTGTTCATGAGACAGTCGATGTGTTTACTGAAGGGTCAGACCATAGTGAGACACGGGCGTCGCGAGAGCGTAGCGACGCTGTTGCGTTCTTTTTGAAGCGCTGCGTTACTTTGAAGTGTAAAGTCACGGCTAAATACAAAAGTAGCAGTGCCGCTGGTGGTCTAGAAGACCCGTGCAAAAACTTTTTGATAAATTGACGTTACTGTAGCCGAGTTTTAGGACTGTAGGTACGTCATTGTTCGCATGTACATGTTCATGGACTATTTCAGCAAAGTCTGAAAACGCGTGGGGGGGCTCTTATAGGGGCATGGGCGGTTATTACGGCGAATACGGTATGTGTTTTTTATTGACTAGACAATCATCTGCTTGCAGCATTCCTCAACTCTCCGTTCCTGCTTTTTGCGAGATAGTCTTGCCTCAAGTTCTGCAAATCAGCACAGTTTCCACCGTTATTTCCCAATGCTGTGATCAACATGGAGAAATGTTTCTTTTCCAATTACAGTTCAGAAGCTAAGATACGAAAATAGACCGAGAAAACTAAAAAAATCATTGAAGCTTAAACGCCGTACTGCTGCACAACTGTTCAGGGAGTCTTTCAATTTTTAGATTAACGGATGGATTGTTTTCCGACAAACATTTGATATTATTAAATGGTTTAAATTAGTGCTTTAACTTGTATATTCCACAAACTGAAAATTCTTTTCAATTTATTATGAAATAAAATTTTATTCAACACTTTCGCAGATAATCTTGTCACTTAACTGGCATGGGTACCATGCTTGGCATACATACGACGTCACATAACAAGCCAGAGCACATGGCAACAAGATATTGCCGCGATGAAGCAAATAATTTATAGGCTATATGAGATACATAGGTAATCCCACATACATATAAGAATAATACTGTGACCTCCTATCTTGGCTTCATTTCATCTGGGAATGCAGTTCTAGAATTTTGGCTGATATTTTTCAACACATGCAAAACTCAGTAAGAAAAACATCAATTAGATAGTGCCCATTCAACTTATATGTTGGTAGGGTGCTGGGGTAGATACCAAATCGTAGCAAATTCTTTGAACTTGGGGTCAGTGGACTTCAATTTCATAGGATATGTGTGGCTAGGGTGACTGTTTTGAAGATTTAAAGCAACTGTCTTGAGACTTCCAATTAAAGTGCTCAACTCTGGTTTAAAGGATACTAAACCCTGTTTTGAGGATTTCCACCACTTCAAAATTTCCTTCAATAAGGGTTTTGTCGAGGGTTACGGAACATTTTATTTCTTTTCAGAAAACTGGATACTTTAGGAAAGTTGTTTTTAGTATATGTTAATATAGGCCAAAACCGGGTTTGGTATCCTAAGCTTTTAATTTCACACTTTATTTCCAAGCTCTTGTTATTTAATTGCCCATGGCATTAACCCGTGTCTAAGGTGATCTTCATGCTACGTGGCAACTAGCAAATGTGGCCATAATCATTAGTGATGGAGGTAAAGTTCTAGCTTTGAAAATGTGTTGTTTATGGTTTACATGACAGCTGGTGTTTCATCTTGTTGTTAAAGCTAGTTTCACCTGTCCATATTTGGTGGCACTGAGAAGAAAACCCTTCTCTTGACAGAATTGGTGATGGGGGTACCCTTCTCTGTGTACAAAGTGACATGACGATTTATATAATGTTCTATCACCATCAAACTGGAGAAATATATTTACAAGACACTTATGATTTCAGACGGAAGTTCAACGCCTAATAAAACACAATGAGCTAATTGCTAATGAGACAGAGGAATTGGAGAGGGAACTTGCTGAGTGCATAGAATTAGTTGGCGGCGATGAAGAGGATCAGGAACGAATGTGGAGAAAGGTGGGTTACCATGGGTAGTTTACAAATGAACGCACTGATCTGCTCTAATGGGACTCGAGTTGGTCTTGCACTAATGTCTGATAACCACTTAGCACAGAATATGGCATGCATGTGGGATTTTATTACTGTGAAATTTCTTAAGAAAAATAAAGTACATTTTCAACACAAGTATTAAGAAACAACATCCGACTCTCTCAATAGGCCATCGTTTGAAAAACCATTAAGAAACAATGTCTGATGAACATTTGGTTATCCATTGAAGTCATCTTTTTATAAATGGATTGCGTTATTTAGGGGCAAAGTAACTGAATTTTTGCTGGCCATATTAAATGGAGAAATCCATTTTGATCAAGTTGTGGTGGGTGAAGAATCCTTGTGATCAAAGAGGTCGCTTATCAACATTACCCATAATTACTCTTCTAGAAGTCAATAGATTTTCGGCAAATTTTGTTGAATTGTCAAAGACAAGGAAGCCTTTTTTTTCTTTCAGATATTTAGCATGTGATTCAGTTACTTTTAAGGTTGTGTAAGACCCTAGAAACTGTCCAACTGTGATGTTACTTTGAAACATATCTCAAAAATGGCTCATCAGATTTATTTCACACGAGATTTTCTCATAGTACTCTTTATGCTTTGCTCCCCAAAACACAGATTTTTTTTATTTGTTCCACCTTTGCACAAAAGGGGCAATCAAAAACAACTGTTATGAAAAAATAATTAAAAGTAGAGCAAAAAGAAAACAAAATAATTTAGAAAACTGTAACATTGTTTTTGAGTGCATCTTGAACAATTATATCAAATGAAATTTGGACGTCTTATGTTAAATGTACCTTTCTTCTAGCAAACGTTCAAGTCACATGACCCAATGTATGAAAGATTGGAGTAAAGTTAAAATCAAAATCTACAGGCTTTCTATTTTCAAAGAATACACACTGAGTTAATTTCTATGGTTTTGTCGACATTAGCGAATGTGGTGCCCGTTTGAAAGACAACAAATTTGTGAAGTTCTATTTATTGTAAAAACACTTGATATTCCTTGTTTTGGAAGTTTCTTTAAATTATTTTTACTTCCAGATTGATGGAGATCCAACTGACCCTGGCTACTACTCCCCGCGATCAGAGGATGACGACAGCAAATGGGCATTCTACATATCCTAGACACGCTACAGTCCGCTGTAGAAATGTATAGGATCTACTAAGATCTTGAGACTGAGTGGCAGCTATTAAGCCATTAACTTATCAAAGACATAATATGTGCTGGGCATACTATACTTACAAAATGTTGCATAGTGTATCAATAGAGCAACTGTGCTGAGAATTTTTGTGTTTTGGCCACGGAAGAGTATGCAGTATGGAAGATACATTAACAAGGACAATTATCACGGCCTCATGAACATTTGTTATTAGTGCTCTGTAGTTGACGCATTGATTTTGCTTTGCTTAGTGATATATCATGAGGTCAATGTGTTTTAATTTGTATTTTCACAAAATGAACATGATAAGATCCTGGCATGTTTTCAATTTTATTATAATTTTACTGTTAAATACAGTCTCAAAAACATGTAATAAATAACAACACATTTGCTATTTTCATCAGCTTAAAATCGTTGCATCTTTTTTAAAAATACTCCTTTGTATCAACTTGCCCACTGAGCCTATCAGTTGACCAGTTTGAGGATCTTTATGCAGTGCTTGGCCATCAGGATATGCTTACAGAAATTTGAATATACTAATGGGCCAAGCGAGTACCCAAGTTCCTGAACCTTTTAAAATGACTTGTACCCAGTTATCCATCAAGGAACGGGCACTAATAGCGACTGAATAGGGGCTGGTTTAATAGTGCATGCTCAGGATATAGACTTGTCATCTCTCTCCTTAGTAGTAATAATCACCACTCCAAAGATTTGAAGCACAAGCACTGTTCTTTTAATAAATAATCCATCTGGTAGACTCGGTAGTGGAGCAAAAGTTCTCTTTTGCTGGTAAGGACCACCACTTGGGATCTGAACCAGCCATGTCTCTGGAGATTCGAAAGACAGGAGACCACACAAAGTCATCTTTTGGTTCCTTCCAGTAGTCTCAGAGGTGCAAATACCCTCGTTTTGTTGGTCTCGGCTATTTGTCCATTCATGATCATTTCATCCAGAATGAGGTGGACCTTGTCTAAATTAAACATGAGCTGAAGATTGACAGTTAAGGAAATACTGCGAGGAGGTTTGGAAGATTGCATAAAAATCATGAAAAGATTCATAAAACTGAACAAAGTATGATAAGCTTTTTTAAAAAAAATCTTTGAATTAAATTATTAGGCATAGATGCATTTTTGCACACAAAAATCATACCTATAAAACTGATCAAGGTATAAATGACAACTGGATGAAGAAATGTTACGAACATTACACAGCATCACAACTGTCATTAACAAAAGGCAGATTTCCTTCTAAAGCAATATTTTAACAAGGATACATCAATTTCACTCTGAAAAATAAAAATAAATCAATTCATGATTTGAAGAGTAACTGCACAAAGATTCCAGCAAAAATGGAACATGACAAATCATAGATTTTGATGACATACTGTTATTTTGTGAAAACAAACTGCCACAGTTTTCAATAAAAAAGTTGCAGTTTCTTGGAAAGCTGGGCCCCTGCAAATCTGTGATTTGTTAGATCAGGTGTCATGAGGGGTTTTCATCAGTAACCGTTTCTAATAAATGAAATAAAAGCACTACAAAGACACAACAGTAACAGTATTAAATTTAATGATCTTTGTACCCACCTGAAGCAGAATTCTTGAGTCATTATAACATTTAAAAATGTTATTAAAGTCATATGATCCGTTTGTAGACGTTTTAAAAACATCGTGAATCTGCATAAAAACCATTGAAACATACTCTCTGACACTTAATTAGAACTTTTCGTAAGTATGGGGTCGATCTGCTGCCTGTACATATTTTTTCTTTTATTTTTTATTTTCTTAAAATCTGCGTGATCAAAACAAACGAANGCAGTTTCTTGGAAAGCTGGGCCCCTGCAAATCTGTGATTTGTTAGATCAGGTGTCATGAGGGGTTTTCATCAGTAACCGTTTCTAATAAATGAAATAAAAGCACTACAAAGACAGTAACAGTATTAAATTTAATGATCTTTGTACCCACCTGAAGCAGAATTCTTGAGTCATTATAACATTTAAAAATGTTATTAAATGATATCCCATATAACAGTGAAAATGTTGCTTTTTGAGATATATGTTACAGATTTCCCAGAATATTTCCCTTTACCTGACTTACTCATGCAGTGACTCATAATACAGTTTAGTTATAACTCTGGCTGGTATATTGTGAATAATGTGTGCAATTTGTAGCATTCTCCCAATACACCTGTCCACCATCCTACAGTACATTGGCCAGCATGACAAATTTCCAATTTATTAATCCACCTTACAAAAACACAAGCACAACAGATCTATTAGTTCACAGTATTGCACGAGTTATCAATAAGTACGCTTATTTAGCCAAATATCTACAAAACTATAGATTTTAACTCACTTGTTATTAATCTGTCGTTAATTTGGTTGTGTGAACAATCACGTATTTTAGTAACATTGACAGCAAAAAGGTGTCCACAGTATGGCCAAACTTCATTTGATGTAATGTTCAAGTTAGACGAAATGTCAGTTTTTTAGAGTATAATTTTGTATTTGCTTTATGCCACCTTTGAGTTTTTTTCATAAATATAGTAAAAGTCCTTTTTTGATATCCCTCATGCAACTCCGGGTCAGGTAACACCCGAGTGTAAGTAGAATTTACAGTCGCTGTTAAGTAGTGGCTGGTCATGGCTATGATGGTGTGTCAAGTACTCTGTCATAAAGTTACATGTAACAAAGTGGTAGCTCTGTAATGGAAATGACAATTTACGACCAGTCATACTTTATATTCACTGTAAGAGCTAAACTAAATGCAATGATAGAGAAATGGTGTTATAATACTCCCATAACTACTTTTGAATGTACAGTAAGTTCTAACCTAATGTACTTTCTTACCACTCTGTCGAAGTAATCATTCAACATCTCAACCAAACACTGGATGAATTCAAACATAGCCATCTCGTTCTGCAATTCAAAAACAGAATATTACATAAAACTAGGGCCACATTACTTAATAACATTACATGTGGAGAGACATTATATTTTTATTCCTGTTTCAGTTTCAATCACGGCTTTTTCAAATACAAGGTTTTGTGAATTCAACTAGTATTTGAAAATATTTGAAGAAATGTAACTTAGAGTTAAAAATAGCAATCCAACTTCGCTTTAAACTATAGATGGACTTAACAGCGAAGCGATGTCATGCTTCAGAGAGATGTGAAAGGATAACTTCAGTGTCCCTAAAGTTATACACATATGTCACTACCTATAGCAACATGTGTTGTGTTACCATTTGATAGTGTCTTATTCAGATAACACAAGATTACTTCACTACCCAAACATATATGTATACAGTAAACAAAGTTAATGACATGTAAATTACATGATTCTTCAGTTTTCCAACAAGGGCCTGTGGATGTAAGATTTGAAAGTGTAGCAACACTGCTGACAAACACGAGCGTCAGCGAGTTCATGCAGCGGTACCATCATGAACAGGATTAACCATTCCAAATGATATTATGACTGGACATTTGTGAAAAATTCATAAAGCATGGAGTGTAATTTCGTGTTTACAAGGAGACCGATTGTTTCATATGCTTTTTTGAAATTTGTACACTCAAGGTCATACAACAGAAAAAGATTGGCAAGAACGAAAACTTGTGGCAAAGGACTTACAAGAAAGACTTAGATAAACTTTTGTAGCTCAGGGAACAAAGAAACAGAATCTAGGTGTTCCATGACAAAAAAATCATTGTGGAAATTCAAATGCAGTCACGTGATTATGAATACCTGAGCACCACATTTGTGCATGTAGTAAGATTGTATGATCAACGATTTGATAAATACATAGTTGTATGTGTCTAACCTAAGAAATTTGATCCTTGTTATCGAAGGTAGCCCAGTACTTTTTAATCTAAGAAGTCAAAACATCTTGGTTTTGATTCAAATTTCAAAACTTAAAAGCAAAAATATCCTTGTGAGTTTAAAGGTTTTAACAGGGTGACAATAAGTCTCCACCCTAAACATAAAGCACACATCTTGCCTAATGAAAACAATAACTGCTGTGTTGAGTTACTTTCAGAGCAAAAACTACACTAAGGTTTAAATGAACTTTTAAAAGGCAACGCAACAGTTCAAGAAATTACATTTAGTGTAAATGCAGATCTCTCGTTAAGCCAAAAAAGCACACGTCAGTTGCTTCTGGTATCTTAGAATGGCACTAACCGTCCGCGCTAAGAAATTAAAACTGAAAAATGTCTCTTCAAGATAACCAGTGATTTGTATTTTTACGGTCCATAACATAGGAATGGTTGCTTTCTCCATTTAAGGTACACTTTTGCCATAATAACTAAATAACCCTACTGAGCCACATTTTTGGTGACCACCACTGAACTATAAAATGATAAGAATCTCTTAGTGTTGTGAAAAATCCTCTATCCTGGTACAAATTTCAAATTCTCTATAGCAGTCACTATGAAACACATGTTGGAGATAACAGTTTCTGTACTACTACTACTAACCTCACTCTCATCAACACCAAGAATGAAGACAAGAGCCCCATATCTTCTGTAAACAAGCTGTATGTCTTTGTAATTCACAAAACAACACTGAAAAGAAAAATTAGAATGTTGGTTACCTCAGACTCCTCACAAATTTGACTAACTGGAAAATTATGGCGCTCTTATGCATCAGCTTTCAGTGTCATGAAGCAGAGTTAATTTCATTTTTTCGCCAATTATTCAATCAACTTTTCTTCTACTATAAGCTGGCACACGTCAGAACAAATTACTGGAATTGGTTTCCCTTCGTTATAAATTTTTAGTATTTTAATACCAGCGAACTGAATTGCTTAGGAAACTTTGCTCCGGTAAAGCTGTCATCTCCTGAAAGATGTCAAAAAAAATTTAGCAAATGGTGCATGCCCATGTCATGAACATTGTTAAAAAAGCCAGAAAATTGTACAAGAAAATGACATTCATCATATTGTTCTTCCATTAAAAGGCTGTAATGCCAGGCAATGCAAGTGTTGGTTGACTCCTAGATTGGTTAAAACTACAGGTTGATATTAACTTCACAAGGAGGCAATGAGCAGAATTAGATGGTGTGAAATTTCAAAGCATAACATGTGAAGTTAACAAACATCAGGCTACCCCTGCAGCCAGCTAGCTGTATGAAGACTAAAGTCAAACTACAGCTAAGACCTGCTGTGCGAAAACTTCACATAGACCTCGAATTTTCACACTGTCCCGGTAGTTTTGCTCGTCACCTTGTCCCGAGACCTACATTAACGACTAATGATTGAAGGGTTGCATGCAGAACCTGAAAGTCAAGCAACACTTAAACGTTCACCAGTTACATCCGTTTAAGTAGAAAACAGTCTAATGTCACTCCCTAGGTTGTGTCGCTTTGCGGCTATTGTAACCAAGGAAAGTCTGTTGTTGACTAGAAAACAATACACTAATGACATGCGCATGGGCCTGTTGCAAATTTTTTGCCACGTCTTCCGAGAGATGGTGAAAACTCAGACTCTTGCTCAGAAATTTGTTTGCTGATACTAATAACACTTTTAAAATAAAGTGAAACTAATTTCATTAATTTTTGTGAAGTGTACATGACCTTGTTTATGAAAAACAGGTGACTGAAGAATTGTTCAAAAAAGAAATTGACCAAAATATGGAGTGAAGCTCTATTTCACGTCTTCATGGCTGAAAGCTCACGCATCTCATTCCCTGTAAATTTAGCAGGAGAATAACAGTTCAACACTAAGTTTTTTAGCCCTCGTAACTAATTTATGAACAGGGCAGTTACTTTTTAATGAGGTTAATTTTGTGTCAGATTTTATTTATTAATAGCGCTTATTTTACTCACGTCATAAAGTGCGGCCCTGATAGAAAGTGTAAACATATACAAACTTGTACCGATGTCCCAACTAAAATCTGGCTCAAAATTAATGTTATCAAAAAATACAATTTTCCTGTGTTAAAATATTTGGTCTTCTTTCAGTGCATGAAATATAATGTCACCTGTTGACCATGTAGTTTCGTTTTTTGACAATTCTGTAATCATATATTATTCTTCTTCGAGGTTGTGTACATTTCGCAACAAATTACTGGAATTTGTTTCACTTTGTTATAACTTTTTAGCATTTTAATAAAAGTAAGTAAATTTCAGACCAAATTTTACTTTTATGAAGCTGTCTATTCTGAGCTTGGCTATTCAAAATCCAGAGGGGGTAATGTCTTCTTAGTCAGGACCATAAAGTCTTTGTTAAGCTGTGTTTTTTTGCACAATCTAACAGGGGTGACTAAGACCAGGGTCCACAAAGAATGGCTTTAATGGACATTGCATGTCAATTTCAAAATATCAATTGTGTGCGACAGACACCCATGATTTACAATTGTCCACAAAATTCCAGGAAAAGGTTGTCATTTTCAGAAGGACCTCTCAGATCCGTAAAAGGCAGGCTGTTTGTTGGCAGAGTGGACAATGAGGTAACCTTAGCAAGCAAACACCCCCAAATTGAAATTGAATACGTGCAATTAAGCTGGCTGGTATGCATGACAAGCGTGATTAGCTCATGATGCACTCCACAGCCAGGTCAGTCTCTCTGCTGACCAGAGAAAAGCATCATTTATCGGCCATTGCTAATTGTTAGGCATCACTAGACTGAGTACATCTTCCGGAAACTGTGCATAATTGACACACCAACGGTAGCCGTCGGCAGTGGCTATGAACCTGAAAAGTTAACCTGTGCAAGCATACACACCCGAAGGCGAAATTAGTGTAAGCTGTTGTGCTGTGCAGCAATACAGTAGCATACCATCGAGGTGTGCGTGCACCCTGCATTCGCCAGGCAGAAGAATGCCTTGGCCTGACGACACTGCTAACGGCTATCCATTATGATATTGAGTGCTTCTTACCTACCTCTCTCTGTCAGCGGGCGGTGATGTGTGGATGGAATTGAATTTCAAGCAGGTTTCTGCCGGCCTTAGATTGTTACCATTTGTGCACTCTAACCCGCTACAATTGTGCCACTTTGTTGAAATATTTTTTATGACCAGGTAGCAAGCAGGTCGTACGTGGTGTGTGCGAGGTTAATCTGATTAATGCACAGCGGTTTCTTACTATTAGTCTTCCACTAGTAAACAATCATAATATTGTTGACATATATGTCATAAGCTATAAACAACACCGTCCACTACTACTAGTAACTAGTGGCACTGCTTTAAAGAATATTCAATTCTAAGTTCACGCAATACTCGCTTCCGCTTAATCTTGAGATTCTTCAGCAGGGATTCCAAGTTCACGTAGCCTACTGTAACTCAGCAGCACTAGTTGCATTGCTGTCGACTTTACCTGATTATCCCCTCTATGCAAACATTTTCTGGCAACTTCGGCCTCTAGCATCTGTCTTTTTTCGTTTTCAAAATGCTTATAGTACTTGCTTAATCTCTTTTGTCCAGATTTGTTGACTAAAAGGAAAAAGTAAATCATTTCATGCAAAGCACTGCATTAGTGATTGCAAGCGACCTCTGACGTGAAAATTTCCCCACTAGGTGTCAACTGCTGTGCGTGAACTTGGAATTTTGCTGAATCTCAAGATCGCGTGACCTTGGAATTGATTATTCATTTTGGCAATCAGGTGAACTTTTTTATTCAATGCAAAGAATGTTTGTAATTATTAGTCTCATGATCACCAATTTTCTCCTTTATCTTAACTTGTGTCAAAGAATCGGAGGAATATAAATAAATCAATTATTGTTCGGTGCATAGGGTCGCCAATATTAGAAAAAAGATTCGTTAAAATTTTCGTTATTTTAGTATTGATTTAGTTTAATGCACTTTTTTATCAAAGTGAAACAGTGAGCTGTATATTTATCTGTTGACGTGAATGTTAGTAGTTGAGTGTATTCCAAGTTCACGCATTCGCGATCTTGAGATTCAGCAAAATTCCAAGTTCACGCACAGCATCAACAAACATGTCTGCTAATCCTGTGTGTAAGTTGCCTTCAACTTCAGCTTCAAGTAATAAAGGGGCGACTGGAGGACTCCGGTTTTATTTATCATCTTCTGACGAATCTCACAATGCAGATGACACAAGCACTCCAGAAACTCCTCTTACGCCAAAAAGCTTACAGAAATTTGGCGTGAGCCTTACAAGAGGAGGTCCCAGAACGAGTGAGGAAACGCAAGCGCGGGTTCTTGTTTTGTACACAGGAGGAACAATCGGAATGCGTGTCAATACATCTGGCGGTAAGTGGTGGTACAAAATGGTTTATTGTAATTTGGGTTCTGATATGATGTAAGGCAGAACCTTGTCTTTTAAATCCCTGTGGTTATTAGTAATTTGACGCAGCGCCAGTATACAGCCATTTTAGACAGTGTCACTGTCCGTGACCACCGTCTCTTGGCCAACTGGCCGCTGTAGTGACGGTGGCCAATTCCCATAGGCCTTTCATATCCCAGATTGTCATAACCTGTTAACTGGCTTTAACTCATTATTCAGTTCATAAAATGTAAAAATTCCATGACTCGAGGTACAATAAGGCCAACATGGGGTCCGACATCCTCTCCTGTTCAGAAAAAGCTAATTAAAACTTAGCAAAATCACTAAAATACAAGTAAAACGTGAAATGTAATATACTATAGTCTATGACACTGGTAAATACATGAAGTCTGCTTATGTGTATTATTAAGTTTGTGTTTTTGCACCTGTGACTCGGTGAGATTGTTGTCCACATACATGTCTGATTAGTTTTTCTGCATTAATTAAACCAATTTATATGCACTTACTGCAAAGCGATACCAAAGCTAGTTAACAGTGAAACAACACGTGAGGGTGAGATAAAAGTTCACATATATTATGACAAACTAAACTGCTACTGATATGGATAATTACAAAAGTTATATATGTTGAGCTGTAAAGGTGGATGACAATCTGCCGGACAAACAGCACTATTGGAGTTATAATGAAGGTATACACAAGTGTTGAACTGGAAAGATGGGTAACCATATGCGGAAGCTGCTCCATGACGCGATTTGGGAAAATTGAATGTAAACAGGAAAGGAAAAGAAAATTGGTTTGAGGGATGGAGGGAGGGAAAAAGAACTATGGACAATGGCACAGTGTTGCAACAAGACGAAGAAATCACGTGGTACAATTAAACCAATAGTGGTAAAACAAAGAGGTCCAGTGACCGGAGAATCCAAACAATGCTATAATGAGGACAAAGCGGTATAGTTTACTTAAAATAATTTAACACTTAAATAAAGTTCAAGGAATTGTTTTTAAAATATCCCCGTTTTGCATGAGGGGATATCAGAAACAGGACTTTTGGTTTTTATGGATAAAGTCAAAAGTTGCATAAAACGAAAGCGAAATGCCTTAATTTAAAAACAAACAGTGTTTTTAAGAATTTATCTTGAACTTTTATAAAATATCAAATTAAATTTGGTTACATTATTGATACTATTGTTTTGTACTTTTCTTTTTTTGATAATTTTTACTAAGACATCATCATGTGACCCAATTAATATCGGATTGGTATAAAGTCAAAAATTATATCCACAGGCTTTCTAGTTTCAGAAAGTATGTACTTTTACTGAGTTAAAATCTATAGTTTTGTCAATGAAGTCCTACATAACAAGATAACTCTATTTGATGTGGTGTAGTACTAAACTAACAAATTATTTGTTAGGATAACAATATCACATGATAAGGAGTCACTATTAGATTTCAGAGAATTGTTGTGTACAAATTGCATAATGTATGATTCTAGCTACTTGTGCCATGCATCGGTTTCGCTTTGGAAGTCATTTCTCAGTATAGTGAAAATCAGTGTAACATCCTCCTTTCCTTGGAAAAGATCATCTGGTGCTTCTAATGTTTTCCACTCCCACTACAGCGCTTGAGGTCATCAATAGTGTCAAGAGTCATGAGCAAAAACAGATTTCTTTAGTATACATTATATTCCAATGTAGTGAGAAGTTTGTGCACAGTCTGGTTAATTCTATGAAGTATAGTGACAGTGTACTGAAATCATAACTAAACACTGACTACTATAGATTGTTGTAGTAAACAGTTCCACTCAACTCTGGGTGGCCAACTTGACAAACAGTGCTTGGTATTATTCTGTCCAAATTTTATCACTGCTGTATCTCAGAGGTGCTTTTGTCACTTTCCATTATCTGGTTGTCACTGGCTGTTTAGATTTTGCATTCACTTTGCCAGAGTGCTTGTGTGATTCAACAGTGTCATTCCTTGACAGTGCATGACTTCTGTGTTTTATTTCTACATTCTCATGGTAATGCCTCATAGGTTGACATTCAGTCAGTTTAACACACACTTTATTGCCCCCACTACTATTCAGAATCTGTTTCAAACATGGTGCATGACCTATTAGTGTCCAGCTCAGCAGAAGATAACTGACTTTCAGGGTACTACATTCTCAGGTCAAGAGGTCATTCACAAGTGTCCCTATGTATTATGGTGTGGAACAATCAACTTGCATTCTGGGAAGGGTAGAGCATTGTGATAATTTCTGGTGAATACCCTCACCAAAAAGTATGACAGTGTGATTTTAGTCAAATTTTCTGCAAAATTCCAGAATTATAATCAGAAAAGGTACATATTCTCTTATAGTAGAAAGATTGTTGAATTTAATTTTCTACTTAATCTGTCTTCACATGACCATGTTTTCTTTTACGAAAATTTAGCAAAGAAACTATTTCGGAAAGATAAAACATTATCAGCATGGCCAACGTTCATTTCACAATAATATTCATGAACAAATCTCAAAATAAGTTTCGCAAAATGTCCTTTGTGTTTATGCAGCTTTTAAGGTGGATATTTCTCTTAAAAATCATTAAAAAGCCTTCAATTTTATGGTTTCTTATTCAAAAGTCAGTCTGCAAAACAACGTCGATAGCATAGTGTCTGTTTTATTCGAGTCCGATTAACTTTTTTGAGATAAGATGTTGGCAAAATTTCGAAATTTTTTATCACTCATAACCATCAAGCTTAAGACATCAACTTTTAACCTGGAGGTAAAGTTTAATATCGAAATTAAGTACAGCACGAACAGCTAAACCGTTCATAGGAAAGCCATTAAAATTCCCCGCTTAAAATGGAAATGATTGTGACATTCGATTGCTAATCACAAAAGAAAGACACGAGGTTGTTAGTTTTAAAATATTGTATTTAAAATATGTTTTTAAAAACATAACACACTTCTTGAACAAAAGTGAGGATAACATACTAGGGTTATAAATAATAGAATTAGAGCACCACTTTCAAAATCAATGTGAAAATAGGATATACATGGTACCAGAATAAAAATGTACGTAATATTAATCACATTTGTTGCTGGCCAAAACATGAGCACGAACTTTAAAATTAGCATGGAAGTAAACAAAGACATATCGATCCAACGTTTTGGTTTATTCACTGGGCAATTTGGTGAAAAGGTCAACCTAGA
Organism: Phoronis australis; assembly: GCA_002633005.1. Classification (NCBI taxonomy): domain Eukaryota; kingdom Metazoa; phylum Phoronida; family Phoronidae; genus Phoronis; species Phoronis australis. The sequence goes on from NMRA01000327.1 coordinate 456,515, forward strand.
CACAAAAAAAGTAAAATTGTGCTTAGGTCAATTGACATTTCTGGTGTCATCTGAAAGCACAATCTCTAGTTTCAAGGCTCATATTTGATTTTTTCCTAAGCGGACCCATTTTTAGAGGTCATTTGACCCTAAAAATACCCGTTTTTATTTGTCTTGCTAATTATTGTCATAAATAAGCTAATTATGACATATCCTTGGCTTACGCCATTTCTCTTGGGGCAGGCATGAACTTGCATTGTCCTCTGATATACAGAAATATTGCACATGTGACCTGTGAAGGTCCCTGTATTTGAGTGCCCCCTAGTGTTCATTTGACCCGCTTTATTTTAGTGTATATTCCTGAGGCTCACTTCTTAGAAAAAGAACTGCGGAAAATGACGATATTTCATGACACTGAGTATGAGGATCAGATCACTTCTTCTCATCCCGCACATCCACCTCATCGCTTGAAACCCTTGTATTTACCGTAAGTACATCAGTAGAGATATGTGTTCCAGCCAATCAATTGTGTGTACCTGATCATTGCCTACACCACCTGAAAAACAATGCTTTACTAGGATTCTGTGCAGTGGGACCTGTCAGCATCAGCCCTCTGAACTTATTTAACCTCAATCTCACCGTTGTGCCACTGCCATTTTGATACCCAGCTTAGTAGATGAAAATCCAAGGCAGTTGTACATTACAATTCATTAGGCAAACCTTGCGCTATCAGGATTTGCATGCAAATGGGCTAGAAAATGCGCAATGTTTACCCCAGAGTATGCAGCGAATTCCTCGGCAAATCAAAGGCTTGGTAGCACTGTCAGCGATTGAAGTGATGGATTGAAGTGATCTAGTCGCTATTCATGGGCTTGGCTGAATGTGTATTGAAGAATATAATTGTGGTAATTGTTAACCCAATGTGCCTGTTTAGCGTATGAGTTTCAAAGTCAAAAACAAAAAAGTGAGGCAAATGATCAACACGACTGTTTCTAAAATTGAAAAGTAAGTAGTAGCCATCTTTGTATTTTTAAAATCTATGCATATTTGTGAGAGAAGTTAACAGGTGGGTTTTCTTCAGCATCGCAGCTAAGCCACGAGCATTAATTTGTGAATCTATTAAGACAGGTTAGTCACAGTCTGGCTTAAGCTTGCTTAGGCATTGTGGTTACCTAGCATTGGACTTGTCTAATGTTAGAGAAGACCCATCAAGATTCTTTCACAAAGTCAGTGTGGAGAATACCAAGATCAGGTTTTAGTTGACCCCTGTAGAAGTAAATACAGCTTAACTAAGGCTTTATGATGGTGGATAACTAATAAGAAAATTGTTTTATTACCACCTGTTTTGCCTCTAAAATGGATATTTGTCCACACTGCTGCTTCCATGAGACACTTGCCCATGGTTGCGCAGTGCTGCCATTAAAATTAGTTTGCCATTTTTCATTCTGATACAAATCATGTGAAGTTACTGTTTCACCATGAGTCACAGTGTATACGTGAACATTTTGAAAAGCTGAGTGAGACGAACTCAAAAGTTGTTCTCTTACAAGTCCGAGCTCAGAATTTTGTGTTAGCGGCAATTTTTTCCAAAACTAGGTCAATGAAACTATGCGTTTTCCACCTCTGCTAACGAACCGGGGGTGATCCGGGGGTGATCTTGGTATGTGGACATGGAGTTGATGTATGTAATCTGGTGTCTGACCCCATCATAAAACTGTGGCCAATACTAAGTGCAGTAAATTGACTCTCCAACTTAGTACTCATATCATCATGCTCATTCCATACGAAGTTCGTCTATTTTGTGTGTTTTTATCATATACATTGATGTTACTATACATAGTATATTAAGGTTTTGCAACATATTTATCTGCTTTTAATATTTTTGCATAATTTGAAGTACTTGGGGTATCCCACTAAACTCTGAGGTTATGTGGAAAGGCAATCGTCTCTATCGCATCTTCTGTTCAGTATATTCAAAATATGTCTTTAATCATTGAGTTTTCACTCTTTGGCCTAAGAATCAGTTCTCTCTGCTACAACGATGACAGTCCTGCGGTACCATGACCTTAGGCTACAATAAACGGAGTTTACTTATCACAAAAGTATCATAGCGTGTGAGTATGACAATGACATGCAGACTTGCACTTTGGTGACTTGGCCAAACTTCACTCTGAGTTTTACTGCAGTGAATGCAGGATGGCGTGAAAATGTTCAATTGTTCTGGCTTTCAAGGTAAAATCGATACTATTGGTTAAAAGTGTGTTGTTTGGAAACAGGTTCAAAGAAATGGAAAGAACCTTTAGTATGTCTAAATAATTTTTTAAATCACTGATTAATCATTTGAATATGGCGTGCAGTGAAGCTAGTGATGAATGGTTAATGTGGAGGAAAGAAATTTAACCTTCAATGCATACACCAGTATGGATTTAGGCTATTGAAAAACAGTTTCGGTCCTTAAAATTCCGTTAGAAAAGACGAAGTTCCAGATTGGTGGCAAAAACGTTTCTCAAGCTCTACTTTTGATATATCATGACGCCGCACAGAAAATGCCGAACATTGTATTGAATGAGCATGCGCAATATGACCAGCAATTGAAATTTTATTTTATGATCACTTTTTCAATGCAACATATGCTGCACCTGCATTTCTGTTTTCAAGTTTAGTATCACAGCTACCATCAGACAGTTTTGAAAAAACGTCGACATTCACAATGTTGTTAAAAGAATGATGAAAAATTAAACAGTCGCGTATTTTTGCCAATTGCTTATGTCCAAGATTGTTGAGATTTTGTCATTTGTATCCCAGTACAGAAACCATTACTACCATGAGCAAAATCTAACAATGGTTTAAGACTTTCTCATGGTTGGTGTGTAATGAAATTTACCAGCAGTGCATGACTGTGTGGTATTGTGAACTGTTTGCCTTTAATGAAACTTCAGAAGACTGCTGAACATACCACAAAGATATATTACTCAGGATGTGTTTGCTTTCAGTTTTGAAGGTTCCCATCCATCTAGTAACATTCCAATGAGTTCCAGCGGTAAAGTGTAAACTTGAAACACATTGACTTTGAGAAGAAAAATTTATTTTGATGCGTACTTTAGCTTCATGCTGAACCCACTGCACTGATCACCTGTGAACCCGGGTGAGCAAGGGGTTCCTCAAGAGTGAAATTGTCTTGAACTGCTTACATGTGTATTGGTAAAGGTAATTAATTAGTATTTGGTCATAATAATGTCAAAAACCTCAAAATTACTATATTAACAAATAAATTGATGAATTTTTCATTGCCGGTAATTTTGAGATTTTAAATGGTGACATACTGAATCTTCATAAGCCTGTCTGTGTATGTAAGGCTTGCTTGTAATTGCCTTTTCAGTCTGTCCAAGTCTGGTATACGTGTGGAGTACTGTGTGCATGAGTATGAGCCTCTGCTAGACTCATCTAATATGTCCATGGAGGACTGGGCAAAGATAGCGGCAGACATTGAGTTCACGTATGAGTATTTTAATGGTTTTGTCATCCTGCATGGCACAGACACGATGTCATACACAGCGTCGGCGTTGTCATTCATGATGGAAAACCTGGGCAAACCCATCATACTCACTGGATCTCAGGTAAAGGGACGCGGGTGGATGAGGATTGGCTGTTGGGACAACACTTGTATGCAATGTTGGACGATTCTCTGAAGATAGGAGTCATATAATTAAGTAACTGATTGTAATTAATTACTAAGTTTGCCAAACGTGACATGTTTTCATTTATCATTTACAATATTGTTGTGCTGTGACTGAATGAAATTTCTTTTTTCTTTCTTTGTTCACATTAATGGGCACATTTTTGTGTAATTGTCATGGAATTTGAACAACTCATCTATCATCAACCTCTCAAGAGGTATAACTCATCTATAGATCCTCAATCTCTCAAGAGGTATAACTCATCTATCCTCAATTTCTCAAGAGGTATAATTGTCTTTAGTTGAACTCGGATGCAAGATGGGATTGTGGCAGCCATTTTTCAGTTTGCAAATATGCCATAATCACCTGTTCTTTGAATGATCTTTCTGAACTTTGGTACAATGTGTTGGTTCTAATCTTGCTAAGTGCTATCTGGAGTATGCCATCCGTTTTCCATTATAACTTCCGGATTTCGAGTTATTCAATCAGTTTTGCGATAACTGTCTGTTGTCGCCGCTGTTCTTTGCTTTCAGTCACTAAATAAATCCATTGTTTTGCCAGATTCCTATATTTGAAGTAAGAAGTGATGGTAGAGACAACTTCTTGGGTGCACTGATTGTTGCAAGCCATTACTGCATACCAGAGGTAAACTGTACTTCAAGCCAACCTCACTTTTCTATTTTACACTCAATGCTTTGTACGTGCTGTTCGCTCTTGCTCTTGATTTTTTCTTTACTCTGCTAAAAATTGCCGAATGTTCCAATTATCATTCCTTGGAGAATCAGTCTCTTTGCTTTGAGGTGTAGACTGCCTGAAAATTGTGAAAGCTTTGCTCGTTTGGCTTGAGAGATCATTTGGCCCTCAGAGCCCTTTGTGATTGTGTGACCCATATGCAGTAATAATTTCAATGAATTATCATCGGGAACACATCCAAATGAATCCGTTGTAATTATAGCTAACTTGTAAGGGACTTTTGCCAGATTTACTTTGCTCTTGTGGTACTTCACTATGGTGCGGCCTAACTGCATTACTGTAACAGCCATCCATTATTCTTTATTTTTATGTGTTAGGTGACATTATACTTCCACAACCGTCTCTACCGTGGCAACAGAACCATAAAGGTCGCGAGTAACAACTTTGAAGCCTTTGCCTCCCCAAACTTTGAACCATTGGTCACATTAGCTATCGATATTCGGGGTGAGTAACGTAGATTTATGTTACTTGCACATAACTGTGGATCAGAGTTTCATTACAGGCTGGCACTGAGAATTTTGTAAGGGCTCATTATTTTCGTATGAACTCAATTTAATAATTCAGTCATGCCCTTCAGTCAATGAGGCCTTGGTATGCTTTACTCCACAGACAAGCTTTCAGTGTCATTGATAGAAACATTGCTGTCAATCAGCCTTTGTCTCTGGCCTACATCTATGTTGTGTTCATTTGATTGCAAAGATAGAAAGAATCGCACCTTCAAAATACAGGTCAGTACTTGGGAAGTGGGTAGCGAGACATTACCAAATGATGGAATTAGAGTCCACCTGTGACAAAGTGTTGCAAACCAAGTTACCGTAGCAACAGTGGCGCATCTCTTTGAAGTATTCAATGACCTCCATTAGGTCCATGCTGTTATTGTGTATAATTAACATGTCTTAGTCACTGTATTAAAGAGCCAAACAAAAGGTTCTATCCCAACAAAACATGAATGAAAACAATGGTGTTCATAGAGCTGTAGCCTTAAACTGTGCTTTTTATTATGCGCCCACATATTTATATGTGGACGCGTTATGCCGTCATCTCTGTCCGTCCGTCGGTCCGTCCGGGCTTCGTCCGTCCGGCGTCCGCTGCTCTATCTCCAAAACCCTTTGACATACGTTCATGAAATTTGACACATATGTTCCATTCATGAATGGGACGGCATGTGCGAACTTTCGGACGGATCCGACTACCGGTGTGCCCCCTAGTGGCAATTTTAATTTTTTACGCTTACCTTTGTATCTTCAAAAGTCCTGAACGGATTTTCATGAAATTTGGTATGTAGGCACCTATTAGTGAGATGACGCTATCCTACTGTTTTCAGATGGATTCGACGTAGTTTGCGCCACCTAGTGGCCATTTTTACTGTTTTCGAGTCTGTATTTTTGCGTCCACCCCTCTATCAACCAAACCGCTCAAAGGATGATTGTGAAAATTGGCGTGTATGTGCTTACTATAAGGAAGACAGCTGACAATGATTTTCAGACGATTTGGACTACTGTGGCGCCTCCTAGTGGCAGTTTTGTTTTTTTGCGCCCATGGCTGTATCTCCCAAACCGTTTGCAGGATCTTTACTAAATTTAGCAAGTGTATTTATGTGATGTTGACAACGGACGATGACGACTTTAGGATGATTCTGATTACCGGTATGCCTCTAGTGGCAATTTTAGTATTTGCCTCTAGTGGCAATTTTAGTATTTTACATTGACCTCTGTATTTTCATAGGTCTTCAGGTGTATACTTTGTGTTACTTCGTGACTGTGAAGGAAAAGTTCCAAGTAGAAATTTGTTTCTGGCATTCTAATGCTGTGCTAATCTCGTATGTTGGTAAATTTGTTTTTAATTCTATGTTTCTGTGGTGCTTTAAGCAACTGGTGTATAGGATGTGCTTGTATTATGAAGATTACTCACATTTTGCCCCTAGCCTATTGAGGAGACAATGACCATGCCTTTCCATTTTGCTAAGTACAACATACTACATATATGCCCTCTACTGGCCACTTTATGGTACCAATAAACAACCCTAGAAGGATACCGTATGCGGTGCAATTGTGGGCGCATTTCAACGCTCTGCGTTGCTGTTGTTTGCAGTGAATTGGTCTGCTATTTACCGCGCCAGTGCTCTAAGGAAGTTCGGTGTCATGACAAACATGTGCCCTGATGTTGGACTGCTGCGTCTCTTTCCTGGCATCTCCACAGCTATGGTACACAGTTTGTAAAATTTCTGGAAATTTTCGTTTTTTGGGGTTCGCATATAGTATATTTCAGTTAATATTCTGTTTAAGCACTCCATCTTTTACGTATGTTCACAGTATTTGCATGTTTTATATTATTATTATTATTACTATATTATTATTATTATTATTATGATTGTTATTATTATTATATTTGTTTTTTAAATTCTTTGTCATTCCTGTAATTTTAATTTCTTAATTTTTAGTTTATTTGGAAAATGTTACTGATAACTTTTAGTTTAGTGGTAAATTATGTAAACTTTTGAATTTGGTATAAAACAACTACATGTAAATGGGAGAGAATGTATGAAATGAACTGTCTCTTCAAATAAACATGTGTTTATTTTTGTGTTTGTATTATCCAGACTCAGTCACTCAGCTGTATACATGCAGTATAGTATATAGTGATCCATGTTCAACTCTCCATGTCCAATGTTCAACACTTGCCTGCTTGCACATCCACTTCTGTCTTTGTCAGTAGAATTCTCATATTTATCTACCAGGGGGCATTGACGCATCTTAGTTCACATCACTAGTACTTGAATATGTAACAGCCAAATTTGACCTTTTCCTAGGGTTACACATGACCTTACGTTGACTTTCTATTTGTTTGTGGGATGTTGTATATATTTAGTTAATGGTAGTAATTTCTTTGTTCAGGTAAAGGCTTTTCTTCAGCCTCCACTGAAAGGTGCGGTTATTCAGACGTATGGCTCAGGTAATGGTCCAGATGGGCGCAAGGATCTCCTTGATGCCTTCAAAGAGGCTTCTGATCGCTCAGTACTTCTCCTCAACATTACGCAGTGTCCTGAAGGAGGAGTTAGCCTGACCTATGGCACTGGAAAGGTACAAGGGATCATCAAAGAAAGGCTTCAGGCCTTTTGGTTAATTGACTCTCAGACACTCATGTCCATGGGTCTTTTTGGAAAACCCTTGGCACATTAGTTTTCTCTGTCATGGTGGTATTCAATTTTTTTAGGTAGCATACACCAGTATATTACATGACTAAAGGTTGGTCTAAGCCCTAGCCTTTTTCAGATTCAACAAACGCGTAAACTCACACTTGAGATTAAAATGTATGTTAACAAAATGCTAGATCTCCGTACCACTGACATTTGTTTTGGTGTCAGATGGTAGTGTTGATTGCCCTTGTTCTGTATTGACATTGTCTGTGTTAGAATGTGAATCTTATTCTGGCTGCAAGACAAACCGGTCAAAATTAAACAATAATTGCAGCGCATCAATGGAAACTTTTAGGCACCAGTGATGGATGACGTGCTCCAAAAATTATTCCTGAACTATGTAAAATCCAGCTGATTTTAAGATGAATTCTAAACTAACCAATGGAATGCTGTCATCCTTTTGCCATCAAGTACCTGGTGTATATAGACTGGCCAATAGTGAAACATATCAAATCAAAACAGAAAAATCAAGAACCCCAACTGGGAATGGAACCACAGGTCTCTAGATTGCCTGTCTAGTGCTCGTATCACTGAGCTTCCGAGGACCTGATATCTGTGCAATTACTGTTTGCAGCCAACATAACAGTTGGATGATGTCCTTAATGTCGGGAAAGGACACTGCTTTAGCTTTAGTTATATGAAGGAATCACTCGTGTCTAAGATCAATAATTGTCGTGCTGACTGTGATCTCAGTCTGCAAACTTGGCTAATATCTTTCGTAAAAGGTTCATGAGGAATATACCATCAGATCTCGCTGAAGTCAAATCTCCCCATCAACAAATCATTAGGGTCCTATTTGATCTCTACAGAAACCAGAGTGCAATCGCGAGCTGCGTATTACGATGCTTACTATCCGCATGATAAAGTCTATGCAAATGATAAATGTATTTGAAGTCGAATTTTCACCTGTACTTTCATGATGGAGAGAATTGCGGTGCCTTGATAGAGGGTTGCCTTAACGGAGTAGTTTATATTTTACGGTCATTTAAAAAAAATGTGACATCAGAATCCAGATGACATTGAATGGCTAAAAGATGTATGAGGTTAATGGCGTGCTCGTGTTGAATGTTTCACTATTAGTAGAGTAAAGGCCTGCGAAGAGAAATAAAATGGGATCGAATCATGACAAGATTTCCATTACTGTACAAAAAATTTAGAAGGTGTTAAAACGGTGTTACGCAGTGTTGTGAATATGACAGATTGTTAACTCCGAAATACTGACCGTTGATGAGTTTATAAATTCATAGTGATAATGTTTGTTGTCATGTGACAGGTTTAGTGGGTCATTACAGGCGTTGTTTGATGCGGGAATGATTTCTGGTTTTGACATGACGGCTGAGGCAGCCCTTGCTAAACTAGCGTATGTCCTGGGCAAGGAGGAGTGGGCCAGTGATAAAAAGAGAGCAGTACGTATATTTTATGACAGCACTATATCTATTCAAAGAGATTGGCAAAACATTGTTAAAGTTTTTTTTTAAGTTCCTGCTAGTTTTCTGCAGATTTTCCGTCTATTTTGAATTAGGATATTCAACTGTTTGTGAATCTTTGATTAAAATGATGTAATGTTATAAAGTTTGACATGTGGTATTGAGAAATTAAAGTTTTGGAGAAGTGTTGGGACAAAACCAAACCATTGGTTCAACCCTGCCCCCACTTTTTGAAGCTGTGCATCACAACTTAAAAACAAGAAACAAGTAGTGCCTGCCCCATTCATTTCTTGCCATGACGTGTTTATCTTTTTGTTCAAAAGCATCTCAAATACATCCAAGTTTACCTAGCGTTTAATGTAGTGGCTTGTCAACTCAGCTATTATTGATTTTGAATAGCCGTGGAATATCACAATTGTGTCACAATGTATTTGATATGTGATTATCAATTGCGGCCATATATATCAACTGATTTCCATGTGGTATTGCCAGCTATTGTTGCAACAAAACTGACTTGAATAAGGGAGACAGTGTGGCTATTTTAATAATATTACTTAGAAATGTTTATTGTGCTCGTTAGTCATCGTTCAACAGGATCAGTGTACTCAGTGAGTGTCGTTGTTAGCGAAAATCACATGGGGTTCAGCTACAAAGAAAACATGAATAGTATCAGTCATCCTGGATATAATGGGCAAGTGCACAGTGGCCGTAGCGTTAACGTACATAATTCGTTTATTAGCCATGAAGACCAAGAGCTGGGGATCATTTTATCGGAAGTTGTACATTCGTTATCGTATCTTTTTCCTGTCCCCTGGAATGCGGATTCTTTGTGTTTGAGAAAGTGTTCAATCCTGACGTATTATGTTTCCCATCCACATGGGCATACCTGACATTTACATTTTTAAGAAAGTTGGTTGGTTTTTGATTATGCTTATAGTGGGTATTTTTGGATGGGTAGGACAACTTTGGTGCCCCCTGTTGGTGGTTTTGTCATTTTTTGTGTCCATAGCTGTATCTCCTTAATCCTTTGCAGTATCTTTGTGAAATTTTAGAAGTGGTTTCTTGTAAATTTATCAGCACCTGCCTACGACTGATTACTGCTTTGCCTCCTTTACGCCTTATCTTCAGAGTACCTTTCATTGATGTTTTTCATGAAATTTGGCAAAGTAGTTTCTATAATATGACAGCACCTCTCCACAGTGGTATGGATTCACCGTATTCTGCACTACCTAGTAGCCATTGTTGTTTTTTTCAAGTTTTTTGTGGTCTCCCTCTGTATCCGCCAAACTGCTCAGATTTAGCATTATGAAAATTGGCAGATATGTTTCAACTGATAAGAGTATGACTATCGTGGAGTTTCAGATTTGGTCAAATACTGTGGTGCCTCCTGGTTGTATTTGTAATATGTGGCTGTATCTGATAAGCCCCTACGGCTTGCAGATGTTTTGGAAACTTGGCAAGTGTATTCTTATTGACTTGACCACATGGATCGGAGTACCGTTGTACCTGTTAATGGCAATTTTTTACATTTTCCTTTGTAGCTTTGAAATTTCTTGAAGAATTTTCATGAAGTTTGGCATCCAGTTCTCTTTTAGGGAGACAACACCTTTTCATTTCCGGTGGATTCGACCTATACCACGCCATTTAATGGTCATTTTTATGCGCCCACATATTTATATGTGGACGCATTATGCCGTCATCTCCGTCCGTCCGTACGGGCGGCGTCCGTCCGGCGTCTGGCGTCCGGCGTCCGCTGCTCTATCTCCAAAACCCTTTGACACATGTTCATGAAATTTGGCACATATGTTCCATTCATGAATGGGACGGCATGTGCGAGCTTTCGGACGGATCCGACTACCGGTGTGCCCCCTAGTGGCAATTTTAGTTTTTTACGCTTACCTTTGTATCTTAAAAAGTCCTGAACAGATTTTCATGAAATTTGGTATGTAGGCACTTATTAGTGAGATGACGCTATCCTCCCGTTTTCAGATGGATTCGGCATAGTTTGCGCCACCTAGTGGCCATTTTTACTGTTTTCGAGTCTGTATTTTTGCGTCCACCCCTCTATCAACCAAACCGCTCAAAGGATGGTTGTGAAAATTGGCATGTATGTGCTTACTATAAAGAAGACAGCTGACAATGATTTTCAGACGATTTGGATTACTGTGGCGCCTCCTAGTGGCAGTTGTGTTTTTTTTGCGCCTATGGCTGTATCTCCTAAACCGTTCGCAGGATCTTTACGAAATTTAATAAGTGTAATTATATGATGTTAACAACAGACGATGACGACTTTTGGACGGATCCGCATACCAGTGTGCCCCCTAGTGGCAATTTTATTTTTTTACGTTTACCTCTGTATCGTCACAAGTCCTAAACGGATTTTCATGAAATTTGGTATGTAGGCACCTATTAGTGCGATGACGCTATTCTCCCGTTTTCGGATGGATTCGACCTAGTTTGTGACACCCAGTGGCCATTTTTACTGTTTTTTAGTCTGTTTTTTGGCGTCCACCCCTCTATCAACCAAACCGCTC